>CAUYUJ010004723.1:0-25606 GCA_963575745.1 Prorocentrum cordatum | reverse complement strand
CCACAATTGACACGAGGAGGGGACGGATCCACGAGGAGGGGGATTGAGGAGGAGAGTCGAGGATGAGGAAGAACGTGACAACGATCAGGGAAATGAGGATAGCGCACGATCCAGCAGCCGGGGAATGGGGCGACACTGACCAGCCCTGCAAGAGAATTGTGGCTCAGGGGGGGGGGGGGGGGGAGATGCGACGAGGAGGCGCGAGGAAGGTGGATCAATGACGAGAGAAAGGACTGTGAGAGAGGACGGGGGGGATGGGGCCACTGGGGGCGAGTCCCAGGTGTGGATCACCATGGCAGAAGCGCTGGACACGATCACGGACACGCTGCGCATCTCCCAGAAGTGCGCGGAGGCCCCCCCAAAAAAAACAAAAAAAAACAAAAAAAAAAAAAACAAAAAAAAAAAAACGATGATGATATGGGCGGGAGCACGAGGAGGATAGGTGGAGAACAGGGTATGCATTATGTAGAACAGGTGGGGTGAGGGATGGAGGAGGAACGGGGTGGACGAGGAACCCGCAATGCTTCCCCCTAGAGGCAGCGCGGGCCTCGCTGCACTGGCTCCCCCTCCGCAACCACCTGCAGAGCCAGGACGCGCGCGGCAGGGCGCCGACGAACAGGGCCGCGAAGGCGCACCAGTGCCGAGGGGCAACATGAAGGAGGATGAGAGGGAGAGGGAGGGGAAGGAGGAGGAGGGGGAGGAGGAAGAGGAGGAGGAGGAAGAGGAGTAGTAGGAGGGAGGAGGAGGAGGAGGAGGAGGGAGGAGGAGGAGGAGGAGGAACAGGAGTAAGAGGGGGTGGTTTAGAGATGACGGTGACGAAGAGCACGGGAGTGGCGCCTTCGAGGAGGGGTAGGATGAGGAGGGGCGCGTAGAAGTATGCACCTATCAAACGCCTCCTGGTCCTCTTCCCCCTGCCCATCCTCCTCTCATTTCGTCTCCTCCTCATCCTCCTCCTCATCATCAGCATCATCATCAGCATCATCAACATCATCAACAGCATGATCGTCCGCATCATCATCATCATTAGCATCGTCGTTATCATCCACGGTGGTATCGCCATCATCATCATCATCATCAGCATCGCCATCATCATCATCATCGTCATCATTGTCATCATCGCCCTCGCTCATCCTCGCCGCCCCCTCATCTTCCTCATTCCTCCTCTACCGCCACCGTCGTCAACAGTGTTCGAACCCAAGGTACTTGCAGGGGCGAGCGATTCGGCGCATCCGCGCGCACTACCAGAAGATGACAGGAGTCTGCGCCCAGCAGACGAGGGCGGAGCGGGAGGCGCCTCTCTCGTCCACCGTGCCACGCCCCCCGCCCTTCTCTGATCCCCGCTCGCCCCTCTTTTCCCCTCTCTCATCCTTCTACTTCTCCTCCTCATCATCCTTCCCCTCCTCACGCCTATCCCGCACTCCTTTTCATCCGCTTCCTCGTCCTCCTCCTCCTTCTCCCCCTCCTCATCCTTCTCCTCCTCGTCCACCCCCGCCTCCGCCCTCTCCTTCGTCATTCTGACCCATCAGCTCTCAGTTGTTCCTCCTCGGATCCCCCCCTCCTTCCTGACGAGGCCAGCGCAGATTGGCAGATCACGCCCTACGACAGCGAGGATGGGGGGCAAATTTCTGAGGAAGGCTTCCGCCAGATGTTGGCGCAGGTCTGCCAGGGAAGAAGATGGCGAAGCGGACGAAGGAGGGCGAATGGCGAATATGGAGGAGAAGGATCGAGAGAGGGAGGAGGAGGGCCGAGGAAGAGGAGGAGGAGGCAACAAGGAAGATGAGTCAAACCAACATGTAAGAGGGAAGGCACCGGTGAGACGAGGGGATGAGGGGCAGGCGAGGGAAGAGGAAGAGCAGGAGGAGGAGGGGGAGGAGGAGAAGAATCGAGAATAAGGAGAGACGAGGGGGAAACATGCTGAGGACACGGAGGATGCTAATGAAGTAAGGGGGGCGATCAGGAAGAGGATGATTGGAGAGAGGCGCGCAAGGGCGACGAGATCGACCACGATAGTCAAGAGATCGAGGATCAGGCTGCGCCGCGCGGCAAGATCGAGAGCCTCGCGCCGAAGCGCAAAATCCCCTTCATCAAGTCCCTGCTCGCGAGCAGGGTGGCGCCAAGGATCGAGGGAACGAGTGAACCAGAGTTCGAGAGGGAGGAAGAACCAGGAGGAGGACGAGCAGCGGCAGTAGCAAGTGGACGATGATACGACGCCAAGGCAGATGATAATGCTGATCATAATGATGCTGATGATGCTGATGGTGGTGATGATGATGCTGATGAGGGTGGTTGGATGATGGTGACGATTATGATGATGACGATTATGATGATGATGATGCTGATGATGACGATCAGGCAGATGGCGATGGGGGCGCCCTCCAGGCGAGGAGGCAAGTCATGAGAAGGAGGACGATGATCGGTACAAGGAACGCTGAGGAGGGAGGAGGACGAGGAAGAGGATGATGATGATGATGAGGAGGAGGAGATAGAGAATGAGGGCGTAACCAGAGAAGGTAAAGCATTTAACCGACGAGGTGGATGTGGAGGAGCAGGACGGCGCGAGGAGGAGGGCGAGGAGGACCTTTTAGGAAGTCGCGGATCAAGGAGAAGACGAAGAAGCCGAAGAAGAAGCAGCAGCTGGAGCAGAAAGAGATGGCGGCCATCAAAGACGAGCCGATGCTGCAGCTGCCGACGATCAAGCGCCCAGCAGCAGCAGCAGCAGCAACAGCAGGCAGCACGCAGATGAAGCGCATGAAGCGCCCAGCAGCAGCATCTAAGGCTTCCTCGTCCTCTTCGCCCTCCTCGTCCCTTTTCTCCTCGTCGGTCACTCACTCCCCCACGCCTAGGCAATGCTCAATCCCGCATCCATGTGTGCAGCTCCGTCCCTCTGTACTGGTTCCTATGCATGCTCGCACGCGCACCTACACGCATGCACACATGCACACACACACACATACATACATACGTACATACGTACATAAATACATGCATACATACACACACATACACACATACATACATACATACATACACACATACATACATATCTACATATCTAGACGTACATGCATACATACATACATACATACATACATACAAACATACATACACATACATACAAACATACATACATGCCTACATACCTACATACCTGCGTCCATGTATGCATACATGCATACATGCATACGTGCATGCACACATACATACATGCATACACACACGCACATACGCACACACATACATATATGTGTGTAAATATGTGCGTCTACGTATATACAACCATGTGCATGCACATACATACGCACGGCCATATATATGTATCCATATGTACATACGTACACGCATACCTACATGTAGACATACAGTCATGCACACATAACACATACATGTATACATGCTTACGCAACCAACTATGCACATATGTATACATACATGCACAGAGTCATGCATCCATACATACACACATGATGCATGCATACATGCACACGCCCACACACATGCATACATACATGCACACACGCTCAAGTATGTATGCATACATGCACACATACATACATAGAGTCATGCATACAAACATGCATGCGTACATGAAAACAGAAATTCATACATACATGTATCGATCCATCCACGTATGCAGACATGCCTGCCCGTGCATCTATATATATATATACATATATATATATATATACACATAGTCACGACCATACGCCGTGCACACCACCAGGCATGCATCTATGCCATGTGTATGTGTGCATATTGCATGCATACGTGCATGCAGGCATGCACATCCATGCATGCATACATGCGTATAGATCTGCAATGCACGCATGTACATATCATCGATTTCCGCATGTAGGCAGAGCTGGTGCAGCCAGTCGACGCGGAGGGCGCCGGGGGCGACGAGGTCCAGGAGATCGAGGAGGGCGCCGTCCAGGAGATCGAGGAGGGCGCCGATGTCCAGGAGATCGAGGAGGGCGCCGAGGTCCAGGAGATCGAGGAGCAGGGCGCCGATGTCCAGGAGAGCGGGGGCGAGGTCCAGGAGGGCGGAGGCGAGGGCGTCGAGGTCCAGGAGATCGAGGGGCAGGGCGCCGAGGTCCAGGAGCTGGCCGATGGCCAGGGGGGCGCCGAGCTGCCAGACGGCACCAGGGCTCGAAGGAGCGAGGAATGGGGGGGGGGGTGGGGGGGGGCGGGCGCGGTTTCGAGGGCCCTTGTTTGGAAAGTCGGTCGTGCATGCCTGTGACTCATGATCCTCCTCCCCCATCCTCCTCCCTCCTCCTCCCCCCATCCTCCCCTCCCCCTCCCCTCCCCTTCCTTCCTTCTCCCCCCCTCCCTTCTCCTCCTCTTCCTCCTCCTTATCATCGGCGTCCTCAGCTTCATTCAGCATCACATCGCGTTCGCATTGTCGTCATCAACATCATCACATCCATTATCGCCATCATCACTTCCTTTACCTCACCATAATAGTCAAGAGGCCCTAGGCCGGCTTGGGGGGGGGGGGGGGGGGCAGGAGGGGCAGGGAGGAACGGTCAGCCAGCGCAGGCATGGTGACGATCCAGGTCGGCGACGAGTCTTATAACATCAAGATGAAGAGGGCCCCCCTGCTCCCTCTCCTCTCCCCCCTCCTCCTCCTCCTCCTCCCCCTCGTCGCCACCTCCCCCGTCCTCCTCCTGAACTCCTCCTCCTCTTCCTCCTCCTACTCCTCCTCCTCCTTCTCCTAATCCCCCTCCTCATTGTCGTTCTCCTCGTTGTGCTTCCCCGCCCTCGAGGTCCACGCACTTGTCCTCGATGATAGGGGTAGTGGGCGTCCAGGGTGGTGATGAGGCAGCGGGGATCTGCCCTACCTTCACTACCATGCCCGCGCTTCTGCGGGCTCGGGGATGAAGGGGGGCAGAATTCGAAGAGGAGGGGTGCTGAGACGATCAGCACTATCGTGTTCAGGGCGACCACCGCGACGAATGGCTGGTCGCAATTAATCCAGTGCGCCGACAAGACGTGGGGCGAGAGCGACAATGCCAAGGAGCTGAGCGAGACGTGCATGAAGGACACCAGGGGAAGGAGGACGAGGAGGGGAGCTGATCGAGCGGCTGCAGGATGGTGGGGATGGGGGAGGAAGGGCGAGGGGGGACGGTGATCGAGGGGTCGACGCAGAGGCGAGCTCGAGGGGGATGGCTAGTTCAGGCCGTCCTCCCTCTTCTGGGCTCGTGGCTACACGGGCCCTTGTTTCCTCCCACTCCTGCAGCCTTTCAGTCCTCCCATGGCCCGCCGTCCTCGTCCCTCGTATAGTTCCAACTCCCACCTCCCATCGTCGATGCCCCCCCCCCCCCCCTCCGCCCCCTCCCCGCATGGCCCCGAAGTACGTCGTGCAGAAGATCATCGAGAAGCCGACCGCCGCCAAGGCTGTCGTGAGCTCGTGCAGGGACAGTGTTGTGAACGAGCTGCGCTCCTCCAGTGGATCCTAGGTGAGATCCTGGGCCTAAGAGGACGCACGAGGAGAAGTAAAAGGAGGAGAGAGGAGGAGGGAGAGAAGTATACGGAGGAGAGAGGATGAATATAACTATAAGGAGGAGAGAGGAATGCCAGCAGGAGGAGAGAGGGGGAAGCCAATCATAAGATAGCGCGGGGTGGGGCTGGGAAGGACGAGCTCGGAGGAGGGTGGGGGGGAGAAGCGCGTGAGGATGATCGGGGGCACTGAACTTCAAAACCTACACGTTCGAAGCATCTCCCTGTGGCGCCAGGGTCGCTTGGGCAAATCTGTGCCCGCGCGACCCTGACATCACAAAGCAGCGAATGGTCTACATCGATCCGCATCGTTCTGCCCTCATCTGCTGCTGGTGCCCCAGCCTCCCTTACTCCTGCAACCCTTATTTTCCCGGGGCCCCAGCTGGCGGAGTTTCGGTGCACATCTGCCGTGTGTATCATCATGATTCCTTCCCAGAGGTGACGACGCGTCGAGAAGATGACCTGCTACGCGTGGGCCGTGGCATGGCCCAGGCCAACATCGGGCCATGCTTATCCCCTCGGTCCCCAGTCCTTTGATATATAGATATATATATATATACGCACATACATACACGATTAGTTTCCCCACTCCTCTTCGAGCGCCTTCTCCGCGACGTGCGCCCCCCACTCCTCGTGTTTACCTCCTCGCTCGTCCCTCCCCTCCGCCCTCCATCGGCATAAAACACCTTCGCCTTTTTCTGCACTTTTGTCTCCCCCCCCCCCCCCCCCCCCTGCTAGATCCATCCCTGCTTCCTACTCTCGCACGTCCATCCTCTACACCTCTTCCTTCCCATGCCCTCGCTTCTACCTCAATCGTGCCCTGGCCAGGCGACGTATACTACTGGTGGTGCACTGGTGGAGCTGGGCGCCCCCGCGGCTCCGCATAGCCCCCTTCATTTTGGAGGGTGAGAGGAGCTAGGAGAGAGAGAGAGGGAGAGAGAGAGAGAGAGAGAGAGAGAGAGAGAGAGAGAGAGAGAGAGAGAGAGAGAGAGAGAGAGAGAGAGAGAGAGAGAGAGAAGGAGAGAGAGAGAGAGTGGGAGAGCGAGGAGGGGGAGGGAGGGGGGAGAGAGGAAGAGAGAGAGAGAGAGAGAAGAGAGAGAGTGAGAGAGAGAGAGAGAGAGAGATAGAGGAGAGAGAAGAGAGAGAGGAGAGAGAGAGAGATGAGAGAGAGAAGAGAGAGAGGAGAGAGAGAGAGAGAGAGAGAGAGAGAGAGAGAGAGAGAGAGAGAGAGAGAGAGAGAGAGAGAGAGAGAGAGAGAGAGAGAGAGAGAGAGAGAGAGAGAGAGAGAGAGAGAGAGAGAGAGAGAGCGAGAGTCTCAAGAGACCGCATGCGCATTATGTTGCACGCGCGCTGACGGACCAGCTCGAGCGCTGGCAAGATCAAGCGCAGGCCGCGAGGCACAATAGTTGCCCGCCCTCCCCTCGAGTCCAGGAGATTCCAGCTCGAGAACGCTCGTTCGATAGAACGATGTCCAACGCCCCCTCCCCCATGCCACAACCCTCCTACCAGCCTCCCTCCCTCGAACTTCCCTTCCCCCTCACGTCGACGACGCTGTCCCCCTCGCTGTCCCTCGAGTTGCGCTCTCCCGAGAGGCCCCTCTGCAGGATGATTTCAGAATGCATGTGCCATGGGCGCCAAACGGTTCGTGCAAACGGGCGCCCGCCTAGGACCCCCAAGGATGGTTCAGGAGTCGAGTCTCTGAGGATGCTTCAATCCTGCCTCGCATGCGCAGCGAGATCCTCGAGTGATGTATGTTTGTCTGTATGTCTGTATGTCTGGGTGTCTGTATGTATGTATGTATGTATGTATGTGTGTGTATGTATGTAATTGTGTTCAGGATGATTCAGGGGTCGATCGAACGGACAAGGAGGTGGTGCATAGGACCAATCGGACGATTGTGGCCTGAACGTTGCGATCGGCGCATGGTCTTGCCTTGCGCGCAGTTCTGGGATCGAGCGCGGTGGGATTCCAGCCGCGCTCGAGCCGGGGGGCACTCCGACTGGTGACATGGGGCTGGGGATTTGCTTGTTTGCATCGTCATGTGCGCGCTGCGTTCGGAAGTGGACTGATGTGGCAGTGCATGATGAGCAGGTTGCGTAAGCCATACAAGCCACCACTACTGTACAAGCACCAACCACCCGACACCACCTACCCAACTCGTCCACCGAACCGTCGACCCAGCCCAACCACCACTACCACCACTACCACAACCCGAGTACAGAACAACCACCACTGCCGAACAACCGAACTCACATAATCCACGAGCTCACACCCCACACCCACCTCGAACGCACATGAAACTGATGCATGCGATGTCCAACATGTGATCGACAACCCCACAACCCAACCAATGTATTGCATAAACGAACTAACAACCCAGCACACCACCCCTGGCAACAAACCCAACGATCTGAAATGATTGCATGTACAGCGCGCGCCCGTGTTTTTAATATGTTTCTTCTGCGTACTGACGCTAGAGTATGTGGCTTCAGTGCGTTGCTGCCCGAGGGCGAAGAGAATAACATCAGATCTGAACACAAACGCACACACACACCACCACCACCACCACCACCACACCACCACCACCACCACCACACCACCACCACCACCACCACCACCACCACATGATGCACGGACGCGTGCCCGCACGCGCGCGCTCCCCCCCCCCTGCCCCCCGCCGCCAGGTGCACATGATTGTGCTGGGCTCCGGAGAGGACCGCTGCATACATGCATCGATCGACCTGCGGATTTCCAGCCGCGCTGATCGACCACTGCGTTCGGAAGTGGACACTTTGGGGTGTGAGGTGTTGCGTTATGGTTGGGGCACGGGGATTATAGTCGGGCTCAAGCGCTCGCGCGGCTCGATCGCTGAGGATTTCCCAGCCGCGCTCGATTGCGCTGCGTTTGGAAGCGGTCTGGAGGTTCGGTGGCGGCGGGGTGATCATCGGGCGGGCGTATACGGGGCGATCGGCGGGGGCGCGTTGGTCGTGGGGAGGGCGTCGGGGGTTCGGTGGCGGCGGATTAGCGGGCGTTCGGCAAAGGTGCGTTGGCGGGGGTGCGTCGACAGTTGGGAGACGCGGGTGCGTTGCGGGTTTCGGGCGGGCGGTGGTGGTTTCATGTTTTTTTTTTTTTTTTTTTTTTTTTTTTTTTTTTTTTTTTTTTTTTTTTTTTTTTTTTTTTTTTTTTTTTTCTTCCTATGTTTTTCATGGTTTTTCATTGTCATGTTTTTTTTTCATGTGTTGTCATGTTTGTTCATGTTGTTTCATGTTTGTCATGTTTTTTTTTCCTCCAGGGTCATGGTTTTCATGTTTTCATGGTTTTTCATGTTGTCATGTTTTTCATGTTTCTTTCATTTTTTTTCCGCGCGTCATTTTTTTTTACATGTTTGTTTCATGTTTGTTTCATGTGTTTCATGTTTGTTTCATGCTTTATATGTTTTTTTATCATGTTTTTTCCATGCTCATGGTTTTTCATGTTTTCATGTTTTTTTTCATGTTTGCATGTTTATTTTCATGATTCTTTCATGTTTTTGTCATGTTTGTTTCCCGCGTCGTGGTTTTTCATGTTTTTTTCTTTAATGATTTTTTTTTCATGTGTTTCAGGTTGTTCATGTTTCTTTTATGTTTTCATGGTTTTCATGTTCATGTTTTTCATTATTTTCATGTTTTTTTTGTTTTTCTCATGTGTGTTCATGTTGTTGTCTTCTAATGTGTCTTCCATGTTTTTTCATGTTTTTCATGATCGGTTTTTCATGTTTAGACATGTTTTCGTGTTTTTTCTATGTTTCATAGTTTTTCATGTTTCTATCAGGTTTTCATGTTTTGTCAGTATCATGTTTTTTCATGTTTTTCATATTTTTTCATGTGTTCATGTTTTTTTCATGTTTTCTTTCCTACATATATATATAAACACATGTTTTTTCATGTGTTTGTTTTCGTTTCCTGTGTTTTCATGAATTTTAATTGTGTTTTGCATGTTTTTCCTGTTGTTCATGTATTTTTTTAAGTTTTTTTCGTGTTTGTTAGTAAAAAAGAAACAGAGTTCTTTCACGTTTCTTCCATCGCGCGCGCGCACGTGCCACATCACCTCCCCGCCCCCGCGCGGCCGCCCTGGCCACCCTCCAGATCGCCCAAGGGCCCCGCGCACACCGCCCCCCAGCCCCCACGATTGCACCCCATCAACCCAACTGCAGCAACCTCGCAACCTACACGACACACCAACCACCACCACCACCGCCAACACCTACAATCACCATCACCACGTCGCCACCACCACCACCACAACCACCACCGCACCCACCGCCACCACCGCCACCACGACCCACCACCACCACGCGCACGCACGGTGGTACCATATATGTATGCACTGCCGCTTCGAACCAGCGCGGCCCGCTCATTTGGGCAACGGGTGAGGCGCCGCGCTGGCGCCGTGCCCCCGAAGCGCAAGAATGCTGACCAGAAGGCCTCCTGTCCAGAATCGCCCCGCTCGAGTCCGGAGGGGCCCTCGATCACCCCCCATGTGCGCGCGTCGACTTCGGCGCGCGTGCAACTCGGGTTGCACGCGTGCCGAAGTCGACGCCCGATCGGGCGACGAAATCTATACATGTACTGGTACCCTGGCCAGGCCCATTCTGGGCCCAGGATATATGCATATCTATGCACAGCTGCATATATATGCGTGTGTATATATACACATATACATGGCGCGCCATGTCCAGGGAACAGTGGATATGGATAGATTTCGTCTCCCTGAGCTCGGAAGCTAGAGGGCCCAGGAGGCGATGGGGATGCTTGCGCCGTGCCCTATCGGAGGCGAAGGCGGCGGCTGCGCCGAGCAAGGACGAGCTGAAGCGGGCCAGGGGGGCGAACGCAGAGCACGAAAACGCGCTGCAGCGTTTGCGGCGCCCAGTGCTTTAATGACTTATGAGCAGGTGGGAAGGAGGAATAGGTGGGAACATGTGGGAAGGAAAGGGGCAGGTGGGAATGAAGGGAACATGTGGCGGGAAGGAGGAATGTTGCACTTGTTCTGAGCAGGTGGGAAGGAGGGGTGAGGCAGCGGAGCGAATGCGGAGGCGAGGAAAGGATGACAAACCATTTTGAAAAAAAGGAGAGGATGAATTGAGGAATGCTAAGGGCATGAGCATCGAAGGAGGAGTGATGGACATTCGAGGCACGAGGGCCGAGGAGAAGAATGGAGGGATGAGGATGGGGGAAGAAATGAGGGGATGAGGATCGAAGAGAAGAATGGGGGGATGAGGATCGAAGGAGAGATGAGGAACGAGGGGGGGAGGGGGGGAGGAGGATATCATCGCCCCAGGTACCGCGCGAAGAAGACCAAGAAGGGCTCAGTGGGTTCTACGAGGTTCCTGAGTCCATCTACGGGGCCGAGGGTTGGAAGACCATTCACTCTAGCCGTCGCGCCCGACGGGGCTGCGATATCCTTCAGTACGAGGCGGAGGCCCTGGGGTTCAGCGCCCATCACGCTTCGAGGGCCCTGGGTGCTCATCGTCGTCGCGTCGTCTGCATTGTGGACAATTTGGCTCTAGCCCTTTCGGTCGGCAAGGGGCGGTCTGGGAGCCGTCATCTTCTCCGCGCCCTGCGGCGCATCGCTGGCGCGGCCCTCGCCCGTGGCCTGCGCCTGCTCGTGCGGCGGGTGCCGTCAGAGAGGAACGTCGCGGACAAGCCGTCGAGGGAGGGCTTCTTCGTCGGCCCTAGCTTCGAGGACGTCGGGTCGTACCTCGTCTCGCGCCGCCTGCGGATCCCCCAGGGAGGTGATCAAGGCGGCGCGGGGCCAGCGGGAGCATCCTGGTCCGCTGACACTCCTGCGGGGCGGACTGTCGGCGCTGGAGGCCTACGCGGTCTCGGAGCCGACGGGCAGGTACTACCGCGCCTCCGCCCTCAGGTTCCTGAACTGGTGCCTCTGGACCACCAGGGACTTCGCGAACAGCGTCGAGCTCGTCGCGATTCCCGTGGTGTCCTTCGTCCACCTGTTCCGCGACGGGCACGACAGTGCGACGGGCCGCGTCGCGATGGCCTCTCTGAAGCACCAGTTGCCGTCGATGTTGATAGGGGGCCGTCCGCTGCCACGGGCCTTGCGGGCCCGCCAGGGCTGGGCGAAGCTTGTGCCGCCGCAGACGCTGCCCCCGCTGCCGAGGGTCGCGAGGTTCGCCATCGTGGGCGTGCTGGTGTCTCGGGGCCTTCTGTCGCAGGCGGCCCTCGTGAGGATTGCGTTCGACACATACCTGCGCCCCAGCGAGGCCTACCGACCCACGGCGGCCCCCCCGATCGCTCCGAGGCCGGGCCCCGCGGACGGCTACCCGCTCTGGGCGTTGCTGGTGAGCGACGCGGCGAGCGGGAGGCCTGGCAAGACGGGGGTCACCGTCGAGCGCGTCATCGTCGACGACCCCCTTCTCTGGGCTCTCCTCGAGGCGTTGCGGCAAGGGCGCAAGGAGGAGAGCCTCTGCGCCTTCGCGCCACACCAGCTGCGGCGCGCCTTCGCGGAGGCCCTGGTTCTCTTCGGCATGGACGTGATGGCGAGGACGGGCTTCTTCTCGATGCCGCTGCCGCCCCTGAGGCCGCTGCCCGCGTCACCGCTGGTGCAGACGGCCCCCGTGAGGACCGACATGTGGCTCTTCGGGCGAGGCGCCTGTGGCGACGAGCGCGGGCGCATGCCACTGTAATGCCTTACCCCATCATGCTCTGCACCTGCGTCCCCGACCGTGTTCGGCGAGTGTGTGAGGCCCGCGGGCTCGACACCGTAGCGGTGAACGTTGCTCGTCACCGCCTCGACGACCTCGCTGACCCTCAGGTCTTGAAGGGTCTGACTGGCTGGGTGCGCGCCTCAGCTGTGCTTGGTGTCTGGGCATCCTTGCCATGGGACACCCGGGCGCCAGGGGCCGCGCGTGTCCGCAAGGTTTATTCTCTGTTGCACGTACATAGAGCCTCAGAGGCCGCCTGTCGTGCCGTGCGAGTTGCCAACGCTCTGGCAGGTTCCACCTTCAAATTGATTGCTGAATGTATCTTCCGCCGAGCCCCGATCATTTTTATGCGCCCTGAGTCGAGCCTCATCTGGAGGCATCCCCGCTTGTCCCCTCTCCTTGCCTCGTCCTCCTCTTCCTGCTCCCTCGACTCTTGCATGTGTGCGGGTCGCGTCAGACAGCGAATCCACCTTGTCGGTTGGGGCGTGCGGGACCTTGAGTGCCTCGCTCGTCGTTGCCTCTGCGCCCAAGGCCTTTGCGATCGCACTCAGAGACGTCACCTGGGAGGCCTGGGGCGTCCAGCTCTTGACGCCGTTGCTCGGGCCTCTTCTAAGGGTATCCCATCAGAAGTCGCCATTGCTGGCGCTGAAATGATAGTGGCCGAAGCTCGTCATCTGTCCCGCGCCGCGAGATATAAGAAAATTGTTGGTCAATGAGTAATTCGGCTGTTGCCACCTGGTCAGACCTAGCGTGTGGTACCGAGTCTGTGCTTCACTGTTGGCGTAACGCTCGTGGCCGCCCTCCGCCGTTCGCACAAAAATGAAACAAGATGGCCCCGAATCGTCCACATACAGCGACTTGTCGGCATTTGTTGCAACTCCGCGGCCGCATTCCCTCGCTCAAGTTCTACCCTGGGCCCTCCCACCCACTTGAGCTTTAATGTTTCTCCGAGTCTGTGCTTCGCTGCTGGCGTAACGCTCGTGGCCGCCCCCCGCCGTTCGCACTATCATCATCATCGTCGTCGTCGTTGTCGTTGTCGTCGTCATCGTCGTTGTCATCATCAGCATCAGCAGCAGCGTTAGCATCACCGTCGTCATCGTCATCATCATCTTCATCATCTTCGCCCGTCTGCCACATTCTCCAACTTCTCGTCGGGGTCAAGAAGTGGACCCCTGGACTCCCACTCCCCTTCCTGTTTTCAGTGACCGCGTTCTTTCTTTTAGGCGGGAGCCCCTACATGCACGGTGTTTCGATTCCGTTGACAGAAGTGTGTGGCCATTCGGTTCTGGTTCCGTCGAGCTCGGTCTCTGAGTGCGCGGCCGGTCTCTGGGAGCATGCAAGTCGACAGTATGCCAAGGAAAGGGGGAGAGGAGGATGTGAGGGGGAGACGGGGAACGGGGAAAGGGGATGAGGACGGGAGGAGGAGAAGGGGCGGGAGGAGGAGCATGGAGAGGAAGATGAGCTGACAAGGCAAGGAATAACACTGGGGAAGAGAAGAGGGGGATGATTGTTGTGGTGGTGAGGGGGGACGGGCGGGGCGGAGAGGAAGAAGGGGAATAATGATGATGATGAGGAGGAGGAGGAGGATGAGGAGAGGCGAGAGGAGGCGGGGGGGGATGTGAAAGAGTCTCGAGGAAACGCGAACATGGATCAAGGCGCGTGGATTAGCGGCGGGTCCCGCTTCCATACAATTAGGACGCGCTCCGTTGCCAAGTCGGGCGGCACTGGTACCA
Organism: Prorocentrum cordatum; assembly: GCA_963575745.1. NCBI lineage: Eukaryota > Dinophyceae > Prorocentrales > Prorocentraceae > Prorocentrum > Prorocentrum cordatum. Next base: position 11,680 of record CAUYUJ010004723.1, on the reverse strand, counting down.
TGTTTCGGGAGGAGGGTGAAACGCGTTCCCCGATCCGTGGATCTAATCAGCGCCCACGCGTCAGATCCATGACTCAGTCATACAGTCTAGCGTGCGCCCGAGAGTCATAGGGGAGGGATGTGGAGGGGAGGGGGAGGCAGAAGGATGGGGCGGTGGGACGGGGTGCGGAGGAGAAGTGATGCGGCGGGGGATGGCGAGGGGAGCAGCGGAGAAATCGCAGCAGTAGCGACAGCGCGAGGCCGGCGGGCGGGAGAGGTTAATCATCTTCGTGGGCGTCGGCGTGGGGTTGCTCCTGTGCTGTGGCGGCATGGTGCTCGTCCTGTACAGAAAACGCTCTGGTCGTGCGAAGGATCGGGGCGCCCAATTCAGATGCAGGTGCAGCGGGATCCAGCCTCGTGCGCCCCCAATCCCTCCATCCCCTTCCCCAGTCGTTTCCTCCTGACCCTCTATCGACGACCCCCCTTCTCCATCCTCGTCCATCGCCACCCCTCCTCGTTCGTTTCATCCTTCTTTCCTGCCGCATCCGCGTCGCGTTCCTCCTGCTGCTCCTCCTCCTCCTCCTTCTCCTTCCTCCGTCGCTTCTAGTTCCTTTCTGTTTTCCTGTTGCTCCGCATCACCCCTTGGAGAGGGGGAAACGAACCTTGGAGCAGGAAGAGTAGGATGAGGAACTCGGGACGAACGATGAGGGCGAGAATGAGGAGGTGGACGAGAATAGGCAGTTGGTGGGAGGAGGAAACGACAGAGCATTGGAAGAGGGGCGGCGAGGGGGAGGGGGGGAACAAATGAGGATAAGGAGACGAAGGAGGGGGAGGATCAGGCAGGGGGAAGGATGAGCATGTCGAGAATGTGGGAGGACGGTAAGGAGACCAAGGTGGAAGACGACGACGAGGGGAGGAGGATGACGAGACGGAAGCGGGTTTCAGCCGAGGGAGGAGGCGAATATGTGTTGTGTAGCGCTGATGGTATGCGCAGCCTTGTCGAGTCAGATGGAGCTCATGGGCTCTCGTACTTGAAGTGCAGTGCTGTTGAAGCATTGGGGATGATTGGATGGGAATGGTCTCCGTGAGGAGGAGGGGGACGAAGGAGTAGGTTGAGGTCTTTGAAGGGCAGGGGAAAGCGGAGGAGGTGGGAGGGGTGGAGGAGGTGAATGAGGGTGAGGGGGATGGGATACAAACAAGCTAGGTGCGCTCGCGTTATATCCGACATCCTACCCCTCCCTCCCATCTCTTCCCATGGCGTAGATCCCCTCTCTACTCGCACAGTCGGATGTCGACCAGGGCAATGATCCCGAAAGGGTACGCGATGCATTGTAGAGCACGGCATGGCATGGCGTAGAAGAGCACCGCAAATCGTAGTATGTCACAGCATGGCGTGGCGTGGCGTAGTGAAGCATTGCATCACAAAGCTTTGCAACGCAAAGCATGGCATCGCACAGCGGCCCCGAACATAACATTGCATAGCATGGCGTTGAAGATCAAAGCGTAGCATGGCATAGCATGACGTGGCACTTAAGCACTGGATATGACAGCTGCAGCTGAAGGCATGGCATCGCGCAGCGGAACGCAACCTAGCATTGCATTGCATGCCGTGGCATGGCACTGGAAATGACGCCAGCGCTGCAGCGGGAGCACGATTCGGAACGAGCGGAAGCGCGGAAATGAGGCCAGCGCTGCAGCGGGAGCACGATTCGGAACGAGCGGAAGCACGGAAACGAGGCCAGCGTTGCAGCGGGAGCACGATTCGGAACGAGCGGAAGCCCGAAAATGAAGCCCGCGCCTCAGCGAGAGCATCATTTTGACAAAAAAACAAAGCGAAAACCCAATTCCGGGAAATCCTGTGTGTAAATTATCCCGGCAAAGCAACCTAACAGCGATGTGTAGGAGCATACCTGGAAGCATCCCCCTTCAGATTCAGATGAGAATCCAGTTGTAGAATTCTGCTGTTCTCGCAGTCGTAGTCGCATTCGCGATGACAGTCGCAGTGGCAACGGCAGTCGCAGTTACAGCCTCAGCCTGAGCCTGCCTCAGCCTCGGCCTCAGCCTGCCTCAGCCTCAGCCTGCCTCAGCCTCAGCCTCAGCCTGCTTCAGCCTCAGCATCAGTCTGCCTTCAGCCTCGGCCTCGGCCTCAGCCTGCCTCAGCCTCACCCTACATCAGCAGCTCAGCCTCAGCCTGCCTCAGCATCAGCCTGCCTCAGCCTCAGCCTCAGCCTGCCTCTGCCTCAGCCTCAGCCTGCTTCAGCTTCAGCCTCAGTCTGCCTTCAGCCTCGGCCTCAGCCTCAGCCTGCCTCAGCCTCAGCCTGCATCAGCCTCAGCCTCAGCCTCAGCCTGCCTCAGCATCAGCCTGCCTCAGCCTCAGCCTCAGCCCTTGCCTCAGCCTCAGCCTCAGCCTGCTTCAGCCTCAGCCTCAGTCTGCCTTCAGCCTCGGCCTCAGCCTGCCTCAGCCTCAGCCTGCCTCAGCCTCAGCCTCAGTCTGCCTGCAGCCTCGCCTCAGCCTCAGCCTGCCTCAGCCTCAGCCTCAGCCTCAGCCTCAGCCCTCAGCCTCAGCCTGCCTCAGCCTCAGCCTCAGCCTGCCTCAGCCTCAGCCTCAGCCTGCTTCAGCCTCAGCCTCAGTCTGCCTTCAGCCTCGGCCTCAGCCTCAGCCTGCCTCAGCCTCAGCCTGCATCATCAGCCTCAGCCTCAGCCTCAGCCTCAGCCTGCCTCAGCATCAGCCTCAGCCTCAGCCTCAGCCTGCCTCAGCCTCAGCCTCAGCCTCAGCCTCAGCCTCAGCCTCAGCCTCAGTCTGCCTCAGCCTCAGCCTCAGCCTGCCTTCAGCCTCGGCCTCAGCCTCAGCCTGCCTCAGCCTCAGCCTGCCTCAGCCTCAGCCTCAGCCTCAGCCTCAGCCTCAGCCTCAGCCTCAGCCTCATCAGCCTGCCTCAGCCTCAGCCTCAGCCTCGGCCTCTGCCTCAGCCTCAGCCTGCTTCAGCCTCAGCCTCAGTCTGCCTTCAGCCTCGGCCTCAGCCTCAGCCTGCCTCAGCCTCAGCCTGCCTCAGCCTCAGAATCAGCCTGCCTCAGCATTCAAAGCGTGGCCCAGGAATGGAGTTCTGGGAACTCGAAGAACACGAAGTGGCCTACAGTGGGCTCCGGGCATTCAAAATCATGCCCAGGAATGGAGTTCTGGGAACTTGAAGACCACGAAGTGGCCTACAGTTGGCTCCGGGCATTCAAAATCATGCCCAGGAATGGAGTTCTGGGAACTCGAAGACCACGAAGTGGCCTACAGTTGGCTCCGGGCATCCAAAATGTGGCCCGGGAATGGAGTTCTGGGAAGTCGAAGAGCACGAAGTGGCCTACAGTTGGCTCCGGGCATTCGAAATGTGGCCCGGGAATGGAGTTCTGGGAGGTCGAAGAGCACGAAGTGTGTGACTGTTTGCTTAAAACGAGCCCGGTTCTCGCCTGTCCGGCTCCCGCCCAGACCCCACTGGGGAGTCATCAGATGCTCTCTTTTGACCCCATTAGAAACCTATCAGTCTTCGCTGTTAGGTAAAAACAGTACGCGGAGGGGTGCCCGCTATCTTCCGCACGCCATCAGGGGATGGAGGAGAGTAGTGTTCATATTGTGTAATTGTTGAGTACGGTGGGGAGTTTGAAGGAGAGGGAGATGCGGGGTTGACGAAGGAGCAGGGCGGGGAGGCCCTTTGCTTCGCCTCCTCCGCCTCGCCCTCCGACACCGACGGCGACGACGACGACGACGCCGTTGACGTTGCCGACGCGGCCGACGGCGCCGACGGCGCCGAAGCCGGCGATGCCGACGACAACAGCGACGGCGACGCTGACGATGCCGCCGACGGTGCACATGCCGACGTCGACTGCGAGGGCGACGCCGACGACGCCGATGCCAGCGCGATGGCGATTCCGACGACCTCCTTGGCATGGGAATGCGCAACGGTAACGACACTCGGTGGCCTGGTCGTTGAGATACCTTGAGGTGTTCCAGGGTGTGCCCGAGGCAGCGTTTACGTCGTGGCCCCGCTTGCTAACTGTTGGCTCTGAAACCGCCGGGGCGTGCGGGGCGACGATGCGTGGGGCGCTCGCGAATCTTTGTTATTCTTACTTTTATCGGAGGTTGGGTGGTGAGTTCGAAGTGACATGGAGACTTCCCTCCGGAAAATCGGTTTCGGTTTCGTGTTCGCGTCGTGCGTTCGGGCGATGCGAAACTGCGTGGGCGGGAGAGGAGCGAACCCGCCCTGGCCAGTTCGAAGCTGGGCTCCAGTGTCTCTGCGCCCCCAGTTGGCCGGCGTTTGGCTCAGGGGTGTCCCGCCAGTGTCCCGCGGTGTCCCGTGGTGTCCCGTGGCGCGGTGTCCCGTGGTGTTCCGTGGTGTCCAGCGGTGTCCCGTGCCGCGGTGACCCGTGGTGTCCCGTGTGGTCGATAGTGAGATCGATAGCGAGATCGATAGATAGATTGATAGTGAGATGGATCGTGAGATCGACTGCGCGATCGATAGACAGCGAGATCGATAGATAGCGCGAGATCGATAGTGAGATCGATAGGTAGATAGAGAGTGATATTGACAGATGCATGTCCTAACAGGTGATCCGTGGTGCCCAACTGGTTTCCGCCGAATCCGATCCGACCCCAATCGCACATTCAGAGCTGAACTTCCCCACCCACAATCTCCTCATCACGTGAAGGGTAGTCGTATAGGTGTAGATGTATGTTTAGATATCTATATGTACAGGTGTATGTATTATATAAACAAATACGCCTGGCCCCCTCCTGGGGCGTCCTCCACCTCCTTCACATCTCGATTGCGCTCGCGGTACCGCGCTTCCCGGCCTCCCGGGGAGCCCCCACAATGCCCAAAGACAGCCCAAGACGACCCCAAGAAGCCCCTAGAACGTAAAAGAATTGCCCAAGACGCTCCCAAGCAACCCAGGATAGCTTTCGGGCGGCTCTCCAGGCTCCCAGGAGGCCTCCAAGAGACCTCAAGAGAGCTCCGAGGGGCCTCCCGAGAGCGCCCAGAGAACCTAAAATCGTTAATTTTAATGGTTTGTTCTGGGTTTTTGGCCTTCTCACCATTTCATGTTTCCAACGCTCCAGGAGCCGAAGAGGCCCCCAAGACCGCCCCAAGACCGCCCCAAGACCCCCCAAGAGGCCCCCAAGACGGCCCCAAGAGGGACCAAGACGGCCCCAAGATTGCCGAAGAGGCGCCCCGGACAGCCCCAGACCACCCCAGAATAGAGAGGACTCCAGGACCCCCTCGAGGCCTCCAACACACCCCAGACCCTGAGAGGCCCCCGAAAAGCTCCGACGAGGCCCCCCAAACAGCCCAATAGAGCTTCGAGAGCCGTCCCGAGAGAGCTCGAAGAGGGTAAAATCGTTGTTTTCCAGTTTGTTTTTGTCTACATGTTTCGCCTTGTCACGTTTTCCCGTTTCCAACGCTCCAAGACCGAGGAATTTGACAAAAAGGAATTGCAGAGATCCCTTTCTTTTCAAATTGGGACTCCTGCTCCCTATTCTCTTCCTCGAGCCCCATCAAGACTTCGGGGTCACATGCAAAAATGTTTCGGGAATGCTGTTGAACTCTCTGACGCTGTCGTGGCACTCTTGGATCGTCTTCGTGTCCTCTTGGCTGCCCCTGAAGCCATTGTAGAATTCGGGATCCCACGATCCCATGAGTTGAAGCAGTGGAATTTTAGAAGTCCCCTTTTTTCGAAATCACCCCCTGCTTATTGTTGCACGAAGACCCCGAGAGGCATCCCAACAGACCATGGCCTGCATCCAGAAGTCGTCTAACCCACAGCCCGGGCACTACAACTTGAAAGAAAGAGAAATCCCACCAATTTGTTTTTCTCCAAGTTCGCCCCCTGTCTATTCTTGCACAACAGACCACAACGAAGGCCCCAGAAAAGAACCCAGGAAGCTTTCGAGGGCCTCAAATCGTTGAACACCTAAAGGCAATTAATGATTTTTCCGTTTCCGCAGTTCCCCTTCTATACAATTCCGAGGCTTGCGCAGGGCCTCCAAAAGAGTCCCTGGACGCAAGAAACGACAAGGATGATATTCCATGTGTTCGCCCATCAAGCCTAGCTAGAACTTGAGCGCGCGCGAAGCGCGCGCGATGCTTCTAGTGTGTACATATATATATATATATATATATACTTTGGCTTACGCCGCACCGCCGACCCCTTGGGACTCTTGGCAGGTCTCTCGGGGGCCTCCTGGCGCGAAGCCACTGACGTGCGCGGCGTGCAGAGGAGCGTTCTCGGACACGAAACTTTTGAAGCAGAAACAAGTGGGAGATCATCGACAGGCAACAGGAGTCAACGTGGTGTGCGGAGCCTGTAAGACACTCGGGTTCTCAGCGCGCAGTTGCCAGGCGTATCAGTTTAGCGGCCCGTGCGTCGTTTCCTTCAAGGATTTCAGGAAACGGGGACCACCAGGGGGTCCAGGGCCGGCCCGGGGGCGCAGCGCACCGTTTCCATAGGGCCGCTATGGGAAAGTGGACCACCGGGGGGTCCAGGAGCCGACCTGGGGGCGCCGTGCACCGTTTCCATAGGGCCGATGTGGAAAGGGGAACCACCAGGGGGACGTGGTGCCGCCCCGGGGGCGCCGTGCACCTTTTCCATAGGGCCGCAATGGAAAGGGGGACCACCGGGGGGTCCAGGTGCCGCCCGGGGGGCGCCGTGCGCCGTTTCCATAGGGCCGCTATGGAAAGAGGGGCCGCCGGGGGGTCCAGGGCCGCCCCGGGGGCGCCTTGTGCCGTTTCCATAAGGCCGTTATGGCAACGGAGGTCCAAGGGGGGGGGGCGCGACATGGGTCCGGTGGGGAGGGGGGTTAGGGGGGAGGGGATACAATCTCACACGCCTGATGATCCCAAAGGGGTCGGCGGATGACGGGAAGCGTCTTCGAGGAACGAAAAGCGAACTGGACGTTTTGGCTGAATCCGCCTCGTATCAGTAAGAAATATCTTTACTATAGGGGGTGGCGGGGTGCACGGGGAACCGGCTTGGCGGATTCCTCGGGATGGCGATTTCGCTCGAGACATCCTCACAAAAATGAGATCTTCGCGACATCGCGTTTAACAAGGACAAGCGTTTCGCTCGAGACATCCTCGAAAAAATGATGACAACGAAATTTCGCAATCTGTGAAAATTTGCGTTTCGCTCGGGACATCCTCGGAAAAATGGCATGACGACTGAAGTCTTTAACTAACTCTTATGTTAAGAATTGCGATTTCGCTAGGGACATCCTCAGAACACAAGCGGCAACACGGCGGACCAGAACGAAGAGCACAGCAGAAAATTTGCATTTCGCTAGGGACATTTTCAACAAAATGAGATGTCCTCAACGTCGTCTTGATATCGTTCTCGAAGTACCTCAAGATGACGAAACGAGAGGCAAAAAAACACGTCACGATGGCTGTCAGAACGATTGGGGGACTTCCGAAAATAGCGATTTCGCTAGGGACATCCTCAAAAGTGAACACATACACCAGCATCGACTTGAAAACTGTTGTTCTTACATAGTTTAGACATTGCTTTTGAAAAAGGCTTCCAGACGGCCCAAGGCAGCCTTCTAACAATGTCGATTTCGGTAGGGACATCCTGAACAAATGATGCGTGCGACATCGCATCGTAATGATTTTAGGAGGGCATCAGGAAGCAAAAGAAGGCCCCACATGGCTCCAATAGCCTCCTTAAGGTTGCTGAAAATAGGGATTTCGCTAGGGACATCTTCAAACAAAAAAAACAAATCGAACAACATCGTTTTGAAAACTGCTGTTTTAACATCGTCTGGGGATCGCTCCTGAAAAGGCTTCTAGATGGTTTAGGCCAGTCATCTACAAATGGCGATTTCGCTAGGGACATCCTGAAACAATGAATGTGTGTAACATCGGACTGCAACGGTTTTGTAAGGCATCACGAAAGCCCCCGAAGGCCCCAAACAAGCCCAAATTTGACCCCCAGGAGTGCCCTCGAGACGATCCAAAATGGCGATTTCGTCTGAGACATCCTTACAAAAATGAAATGTTCACAACATCGATTTCATCAAAAATGAGCGTTTCGCCTGAGACAACCCTTAAACATGGGAGCCCGCGAATTCGACAGATGTTCAAAAACTAGCGTCTCGCCTGAGACATCCTAACAACAATGATATCTTGCAGTGGCGGTTTCAATACCTCTCATGTTGAAAATCGCGCTCTCGCTGCATACATCCTCAAACAAATCGGGCGGGGCATGGCCGGCGAAAAAAAACAAGGCAGATAATGAGCAGTTTTGCCGTGCTCCTTCGCTCTTGACGTCTATTCTGTCGGGCTCTTTCGCTCCTGGGGTCTATTCTGAAATGCTCCTTGTTTTTTTTGTGCCGTGCTCCTGCGCTCTTCGGGCCTATTCTGCCATGCTCCTGGCCATTTTCTGTCACAATCCTTTGTTCTTGGGGCTTATGATGCCGTGCTCCTGGTCGTTTTCTGCCGTGCTCCTTAGCTCTTGGGGCATATTCTGCCGTGCTCCTTCGCTTTCGGGGTTTAATCTGCCGTGTTCCTTGTGCTTTTCTTGCATACTCCTTCTTCCTTGGGGCGTATTATGCTGTATTATTGCATCTATCTTGCCGTGCTCCTTAGCTCTCGCGGTCTATTCTGCCGTGCTCCTGGTCACTGGTCGTGTTTTACAATGCTCCTTCTTTCCTGGCGCCTATTCTGCCGTGCTCCTCAACTCTTGGGGTCTATTCTGCCGTGCTCCTGTTCATTTTCTGTCATGCTCCTTCGCTCTTGGGGCCTTTTCTGCCGTGCTCCTCAGCTCTTGGGGTCTATTCTGCCGTGCTCTTTGTTTTTTTTTCTGCCGTGCTCCTTCGCTCATGGGGCCTATTCTGCCGTGCTCCTGGTTTTTTTCTGCCGTGCTCCTTAGCTCTGGGGTCTATTCTGCCGTGGTCTTGGTCTTTTTCTGCCGTGCCCCTGAGCTCTGGGGGTCTATTCTGCCGTGCTCCTGGTCATTTTCTGTCGTGCTTCTTCGCACTTGGGGCATCTTCTGCTGTGCTCCTTGTCTCTCGGGTCCTATTCTGCCGTGCTTCTCGTTTTTTTCTGGTTTGCTTCTTCGCTCTTCGGGCCTATTCTGCCGTGCTGGTCTTTTCTGTCGTAGTCCGTGGCTCCTCGGGCCTTGTCTGCTGTGTTTCGGTCTTTACTGCCGTCGTCCTTAGCTCTTGGGGCATCTTCTGCCGTGCTCCTGGTCTTTTTTCTGGCGTCTTCTTCGCTCTTGGGGCCTATTATGCCGTGCTCCTTAGCTCTTGGGGTCTATTCTGCCGTGCTCCTGGTCTTTTTCTGCCGTGCTCGGCAGCTCTTGGAGTCTATTCTGCCATGCTCCTGGTTTGTTTCCGACGTGCTCCTTCGCTCATGGGGCCTATTTTGCTGTGCTCCTGGTCTTTGTCTGCCGTGCTCCTGCTTGTTTTTCTGCCGTGCTCCTTCGCACTTGGGACAGATTCTGCCGTGTTCCTTGTCTCTTGGGTTCTATTATGTTGTGCTCCTCGTTTTTTTCTGGTTTGCTCCTTCGCTCTTGGGGTCTATTTTCCCGCACTCCTTCAGCTCTCGGGGTCTACTCTGGCGTGCTTCTGTTTTTTTTTCTGCCGTGCTCCTTCGCTCTTGGGGCCTATTCTGCCGTGCTCTTGGTCATTCTCTGCCGTGCTCCTTAGCTTTTGGGGTCTATCTTGCCGTGCTCCTGGTCTTTCTCTGCCGTACTCCTTCGCACTTGAGGCATATCCAGCCCTGCCCCTTAGCTCCTGGGGTCTATTCTGCCGTGTTCCTGGTCTTTTTCTACCGTGCTCCTTCGCTCTTGGGGCCTAATCTGCCGTGCTCCTGGTCATTTTTCTGCTTGTTCCTTAGCTCTTGAGGTCTAATCTGCCGTGGTCCTGGTCTTTTTCTGCCGTGCCCCTGAGCTCTGGGGGTCTATTCTGCCGTGCTCCTGGTCATTTTCTGCCGTGCGTCTTCGCACTTGGGGCATCTTCTGCCGTGCTCCTTGTCTCTTGGGTTCTATTCTGCCGTGCTCCTCGTCTTTTTCTGGTTTGCTTCTTCGCTCTTCGGGCCTAATCTGCCGTGCTCCTGGTCTTTTCGGTCGTACTCCTTGGCTCCTCTGGCCGTTTCTGCTGTGTTTCGGTCTTTTCTGCCATCGTCCTTAGCTCTTGGGGCATCTTCTGCCGTGCTCCTGGTCTTTTTCTGGCGTCTTCTTCGCTCTTGGGGCCTATTATGCCGTGCTCCTTAGCTCTTGGGGTCTATTCTGCAGTGCTCCTGGTCTTTTTCTGCCGTGCTCGGCAGCTCTTGGAGTCTATTATGTCATGCTCCTGGTTTGTTTCCGACGTGCTCCTTCGCTCATGGGGCCTATTCTGCTGTGCTCCTGGTCTTTGTCTGCCGTGCTCCTGCTTTTTTTTCTGCCGTGCTCCTTCGCACTTGGGGCATATTCTGCCGTGTTCCTTGTCTCTTGGGTTCTATTCTGCTGTGCTCCTCGTCTTTTTCTGGTTTGCTCCTTCGCTCTTAGGGGTCTATTTTCCCGCACTCCTTCAGCTCTCGGGGTCTACTCTGGCGTGCTTATGTTTTTTTTTTTTCTGCCGTGCTCCTTCGCTCTTGGGGCCTACTCTGCCGTGCTCCTGGTCATTCCCTGCCGTGCTCCTTAGCTTTTGGGGTCTATCTTGCCGTGCTCCTGGTCTTTCTCTGCCGTACTCCTTCGCACTTGAGGCATATCCAGCCCTGCTCCTTAGCTCCTGGGGTCTATTCTGCCGTGCTCCTGGTCTTTTTCTGCCGTGCTCCTTCGCTCTTGGGGCCTAATCTGCCGTGCTCCTGGTCTTTTTTCTGCCTGTTCCTTAGCTCTTGAGGTCTATTCTGCCGTGCTCCTGGTCATTTTCTGCCGTGCTCCTTAGCTTTTGGGGTGTATTCTGCCGTACTCATTTGCTCTTGGGGTCTATTCTGCCGTGTTCCTTGTCTTTCTCTGCCGTGCTCCTTCGCTCTTGGGGCCTATTCTGCCGTGCTCCTGATCTTTTTCTGCCGCGTGCGCCCAGAAGCTCTGCCAAAACGACCACCGCGACGATCCGCACGGCAGATACAGGAACACGGCAGAACACACAGAGCACACAGAGGCACGGCAGAACACAGAAGCACGGCAGAACAGGAGCACGGCATAACACACAGGAGCACAGCAAAACACACCCCGCACGCACGCCGACACGCGCGCCACGGCATACCTGCGCGGCATAACAACAACAGAGCATTTTCCACATGCTTGGTGGATTAAAGCGACGCTTCCCGTTCTTGTCCGGTCAGGTTTCAGGAAACGGGGACCACCAGGGGGTCCAGGGCCAGCCCGGGGGCGCAGTGCATCGTTTCCATAGGGCCGCTATGGAAAAGTGGACCACCGGGGGGTCCAGGAACCGGCCCCGGGGGCGCCGTGCACCGTTTCCATAGGGCCGATGTGGAAAGGGGAACCACCATGGGGACGTGGTGCCGCCCCGGGGGCGCCATGCACCGTTTCCATAGGGCCGCTATGGAAAGGGGGACCACCGGGGGGTCCAGGTGCCGCCCGGGGGGCGCCGTGCGCCGTTTCCATAGGGCCGCGCTATGGAAAAGTGGACCACCGGGGGGTCCAGAACCGCCCCGGGGGCGCCGTGCACCTTTTCCATATAGGGCCGCAATGGAAAGGGGGACCACCGGGGGGTCCAGGTGCCG
>CAUYUJ010004722.1:62317-64817 GCA_963575745.1 Prorocentrum cordatum | reverse complement strand
GCGGAGGTTCGGGGGTGAGATCGAAGTGGAACGGAGAGTCCCCCACCGGGAAATCGGCTTCGGTTTCGGGTTCGTGTCGTGCGTGCCGTGCGAGGCGAAGCTGCGTGGGCTGGCGAGGGGAATGACTCCGCTGTTGCTAGGGCGGGGCAAGACAATTGTCTGAGCCTCCCCCGGTGGGCGGGCGGTGGCCGGTTTGTCCCGCCGCGGTGTCCAGTCGGTGTCTAGGCGGTGTCCCGTCGGTGTCCCGTCGGTGTCCTGTCGGTGTTCTGTCGGTGTCCCGTCGCTGTCGCGTCGGTGTTCAGTCGGTGTCCCGTCGGTGTCCCGTCGGTGTCCCGTCGGTACCCCGTCGGTGTCCCGTCGGTGTCCCGTCGGTACCCCGTCGGTGCACCGTCGGTGTCCCGTCGGTGTCCCGTCGGTGTCCCTAGTGACATCGATAGTGGGATTGATAGTGGGATCGATAGTGAGATCGATAATGAGATCGATAGCGAGATCGATAGTGAGAATGATGGTAAAATCGATGGTGCACTCGATAATGAAATGGATGGTGAGATCGATATCGAGATCGATAGTGGGATCGATCGAGTGAGACGTTGGTTCCTCCCCCCCGAACGTCCTTATCACCCGAAGGGTGGCTGTAGAGGTGTAGCAACCAATTGCGCTGCCGCGCGATTCCGCCACCGCGCTCGGCAGGGCGGGGGTGGGGCGCTTTGGGGGCGGGGGCGGGGGGAGGGTCCATGGATCCCCCCTTCCCCACCTTTCGTATTTTCAGGCGATCGCAAACATGGATTAAGGGGGCGTGGATTAGCGACGGGTCCCGTTTCCATGGGAAATCGCGGATTTCCGCCGCCGAGCGAGGCGGCACCGGCCGCATTTTGGGGAGGGCACCTCCCCCGATCCATGGATTTGGCGACTGCGCGCCAAGTAATCCATGGATCGCTAATCCACGGTTGCGCGCCCCCGATATTTGAAGCCATTTTCTGTCCGGAAGGTCAAAAACGCAGGGACTTGGCCACAGCAGTGAGTGCACTTTGGCCCCGATGCGTCGGGGCCCCCAACGCGCACACTAACCGCTGCAACCGCTGCAACGCGAGTGAAGTTCGCCAGGTCGAACGAGGCAGCGGGCTTGGGCGATGGCGACAAGTCCCCCGCGCGGGGCCCAAAAGACTTGGCGAGTCAAAGATATGCTCCGCGCCGGGCGGCGAGACCGCCACTTTCCTGCGAAATCTGCGCGGAGCCGAGGCGAGAGCGACACTGTCGCCCCCCCGCGTGCGCCGCGCCCTGACCGGAGCTCAATTCTCTGGCAAAAATGAGCACGGCGCCAGTGCGAGAGCGACGATCCGCCCTTTCGCGTGGGATGCGCGCCCCGTCCCAGTCTGCCGTGCTTCCCGCGCCGTGGGCGACACAACGCTCCTGGCGACAGAACGCTCATGTCGACAGCAAAACCTGCCCTTTGTCTTGTTCCCAACCGTCCTGTGCAGAGTTCGGCTCCTCGTTTTGAGTCAGCGGCGCCGGGCTGCTCTTGTGCCTCCTCGCCGCGTCCTCCCCTGTTGCGCCCGCATGCCGCCGCCACCCCAACTTTGGCGCACCCCTCGCGCGGTTCGTGGCCCCCGTGGGGAGCTCACCTGAGGCCCAAGTGGTTCAGCCCGCATGCCGCCGCCACCCCGCTTTTGGCTCACCCCTCACACGCTTCGTGGCTCCATAGGAAGCTCCACCTAAGGCCACAGCGGCTGCGCCCGCATGCCCTTCCCACCCCACTTTGGTACACCCCTCACGCGCTTCGTGGCCTCATCGAGGCCACCTAAGGCTTCAGTGGTTGCGACCGCACGCCGCGGCTACCCCGCTTTGACGCGCCCTCACACGCTTCGTGACCCCATACGGGGGCTCCACCGAAGGCCCCAGTGGTTGCGCCCGCATGCCGCCGCCACCCCACTTTGGCGCACCCCTCACACTGTTCGTGGCCCCACAGGGAGCTCCACCTACGGCGCCGGTGGTTGCGCCAGCATGCAGCCGCCACTCCACTCTGGCACAACCTCCCACGTTTCGTGGCTTCAAGTTGAGTTCCACTTAGTGCCCCAGTGGTTGCGCCCGCATGCCGCCGCTACCCCGCTGAGGCGCAGCCCTGGCACGTTTCGTGGCCCCCATCGGGAACTCCACCAAAGGTGCCAGTGGTTGCGCCCGCATGCCCCCCCACCTACTTTGGCACACCCCTCACACATTTCGAGTCCCCAGAGGGAGCTCCACGTAAGGCCCCAGCGGCCCGCATGCCCTCCCCACCCCACTGGCACACCCCTCACACGTTTCGTGGCCCAGGAGGGAGCTCCACCTACGGCCCTAGCGGCTGCGTTCTGATGTCTTCTCCAATTTCTTTCGGTGCACTTCTCGCTTGTTTCGTGGCCCAACAGGGAGTTCACCTGAGGCCCCAGTGACAGCAACCGTCTGCGTGACCGCCCCCATTTCGGCACCCCTCACACGTGGCCCCACAGGAAGCTCCACCTACGGC
>CAUYUJ010004722.1:49817-57317 GCA_963575745.1 Prorocentrum cordatum | reverse complement strand
GAGGAGGAGGAGGAGGAGGAGGAGGAGGAGGAGGAGGAGGAGGAGAGGAGAGGAGGAAGGAGGAGGGGGAGGAGGAGGAGGAGGAGAGGAGGAGGAGGAGGAGGAGGAGGAGGAGGAGGAGGAGGGCCTGCAGGGCCAGGGTCGCACTGACCCGCGTTGGGGTGCAGGATCCTGCAGGGCCCTGCAGGATTTTTTTCGCGCTGACCCGGGTCTTGGGCGCAGGATCCTGCAGGACCTCGCAGGACTCTGCACGTCTTGACTGCCCCCGGGTCTGGACTGACCCGGGCCCGAGGATCCCCGAGGACGGACGCCTCGGGCGGGGGACCCGCCGCGGGAGACGGGGGCCGAGCGGGGGCGCCAGGTGCGCGAGCGCACAAGGTCGCGCGGAAGGCCCTTCGTCTTGTGGTCTGCTGGCTGCCTCCACCCCGCCGGCTCGGCGCGCCTCGGGCCTCCCCCCTCCCTCCGCCTCCGCGGCCGCCCTCCGCCTCTCCTCCCGCCCTTCACTGTGCCCCGTGCCCGGCGCGGTCCGCCGGCTCTGCAGGCGCTCGGGGGCGCCAGAGAGGGGGGTGATGATTAGGGGGGGTTGGATATCGTGGCGGGGGCCATGATATTTCCCCAGATTTCATGGCGCCTCTTCTTATTTCATTACGTCCCTGGCCCCCCCGCTGGGCCGCGCACATGCCGCCGGTCATGATTTGCCCCCCCCCCCTCCTTGGACACCCCCCTCTTGGCCGCTCCCGAAGACGCGTTTGCGACCGTCAGCGCTGCCGACAAGAAAGCAAGCTTGTGGTAGAGGCCGTACCAGCTACACGTGGCCAGGGCTGAACCTAAACGTTGCTGAGCTGGATTTCGGCTGTGTTCCGTTTTTCGTTTTGGCAGGGAGGTATAGGACAACAGGTCGAGCAAAACGAACAACATAACGAAACCAAACCGAACAACAACGTTGAGGTCCAGCCCTGCACGGGGCAGCCAAGGAAGATTGTGATCGAAGGCGAAGAGGGCGGGTATCGAGGGTTTTGGGGATCCGTGCTGACTGACGCGAGCAGCGAAGAGCGAGTATTCTTAGCACGGCTGTTGAAGGCACATTTCTGGAAAGCAGTTGCTTGTTTGTTATCCCCCCATTGGTGCCCGTTGTTTTTTTTCAATCGAACTGGTTCTCGCACTTGTTTTTTTTCAAGGGAGAGTCTTGCGCCTCAGACTGGTTTGCCATCCCCCAATTTACTACAACAGCTCGGGCGATCGCGAACATGGATCAAGGGGGCGTGGCTTAGCGACGGGTCCCGTTTCCAGGGAAACTCGCGGACTTCCGCCGCCGAACGGGGTGGCACCGGCCGCACTTTGGGGAGGGCACCTCCCCCGATCCATGGATTTGGCGACCGCGCGCCAAATCCGTGGATCGCCAATGCCCCGAAACAGCGGCTCCCGCCCGACACTTCTCCCAGGCCTTCAGAAAAAACGATGCGGGGCGGGGAGGCCGCCAGCTGTGCACCGACAAGCCGCCTTGGTGTGCCGACATAAGGAGACCAAGAGGGGAGAGAGAGATACAGTGGAAACCCATGTCAAGAAACACCCTGCTTGTCCCCAGGGTGCCCTGGGTTTCTTGGATTTCGATGTTTTTGCCATGGAGAGCGTGACGTCCCCACACCAAAAATCAATGGACGTCCTGGTGTCTCAGGGTTGGGTTTTTTGTGGAAGGTTTCTTGTGGACTGGCCTCCACTGTAGAAGGGAGGGCTGAGAGGGGAGGGCCGAGATAGGGGGGATCGCGGTCCCCTTCCCCGACAACGGTCATCAGTGGGGGTGCCGGACACGCAGCCAGATATTTTATTCGGGGCGTGCCTGTGAATTGGTGTGTGTGTGTGTGTGCGTGTGTGCGTGTGTGCGTGTGTCCGTGTGTGTGTGTGTGTAAGTGTGTATGTGTGTGTGTGTGTGTGTGTGTGTATGTGTGCGTGTGCGTGTGCGTGTGCGCGTGTGTGTGTGTGTGTGTGTGTGTATGTGTGTGCGTGTGAGAGTGTATGTGTGCCTTCAAAATATCGGGGTTCGGCAGCAAATACTGGGAGCCTCGTATCTCATAATTCCGTCTTAGCGTCGATTAGCGTCGATTAGCGTTGGGGAGTCGATGAGATGTGCCGATGTAGCATCGATCTAGCGTCGATTAGCGTCGGCTAGCGTCGATTCACGCGATTTCGCAAGAGTCGCCAAGATGGTAAGGTCGGCTCCCATGAGTTGCCACCGAATGTGTGTGTGTGTGTGTGTGTTTGTGTGTGTGCGAATGTGCGCGTGTGTGCGTGTGTGCGTGTGCGTGTGCGTGTGCGTGTGCGTGTGCGTGTGTGTGTGTGTGTGTGCATGTGTGTGTGTGTGTGCGTGTGTGTGTGTGTGATCGTGAGTGCATGTGTGTGTGTGTGTGTGTGTGTCTGTTTGCGTGTGTGCGTGCGTGCGTGTGTGTGCATGTGTGCGTGCAGAGCATCGGGGGGACGGCACTCGACCAGCTCGCCGAGACCCCGGCCAGGCCCATGCCGCGCCCCGGAGATCGGCGTGCGCGCCTCCCCGGCCAGGCCGGCAGGGCCACCGCCGGGTGGGCGCACACACCGCTCCCGTGCGGGAGCTTGTCACACCGCTCCTGTTCAAGCAGTGGCGAAGCGTTCGCCTATAGGCCTACCAAACAATTTTCTAAGAGCCTTTTGTGGTCACACCGCTCCTGTTCGCCTATATAGGCCTACCAGACAGTGTTCTAAGAACCTTTTTGTGGTTTCCAGGACATGTTCTTGGAACACTTCTGGCGGAGTCTGTCTTGTTTTATCATATCGGGTTTATGTTGTAAGAACATTGCTTTTGTTATGAGAACACTTTGGGTTCTAAGAACATTTCGTGGTAGGACTATAGGAATGCCGGGACGGTCGGTCCCTGCTCAACCTGTCGGGGAAACGTTAGACTCGAGTACGCGGGAATCCAGGTTTGCCGACGCTTTTGGCAGAGCGCGTCCTGGATTCTCACGGTGCAGTTTTCGTGGGACGTCCGCAGCGGGAGCCCGCGCCGAGTCTCCGATCGGGCCGCGTCGTTGGCATGAGGGACCCCGTCCGGGCCAACCGGAGTCTCTCGCGCCCGAGTCTGTACAGCTGGCATCGGAGGGGAGGGCCGAGCCTCTCGGCCTTCTAGACGGGGTCGGAGTCGGTGGGGCCGGCGGACCGCGTCGCACCGTCGAGGCATCGACGCTGCGGCTCGATGTGGAGCCGCGGTTTTCTCCGCGCGGACGTCGCCGATGCCTCGCCGACGTCGCCGATGCATCGCCGGTGCGTCGCCGATGCGGCGCGATCCTCCGGCCGTCGATCTACTCGGAGCCCATCGAGGAGGCCTCAGAGACACCAAGCCTGCTGGGCCCAGGGCGGGCCTGGTCAGGGTCGGTGTGGGCGTGAGTGCAGCCTGCGTCCTGGCATCGGAGGGCAGGGCCGAGCCAGAGGTGGCGGGCCTGGCGCGGGCAGTCCGCAGAGGTGCCCTCCCCGCCCTCGAGCTTCGGGGTGGTGTCTGTTTGGTTTGAAGATGCCATGCCGTCTTGGGGAGACTGGGAGGCTTAATGGTGGACACGTCTGGATGCGCTGCGAGATTCTTGCCACCGCGCACCCCAGGGCTGATCTTGAGGGACAGGTTTCACACCTGGAACCCACACCCCTTCGCGTCGTGAAGCAAGCAAATCAAGACGGAAGGTCTTTACCTGCCTTTGGCCACCTGGGGCCCTTGGCGGGCCCTGGGACCGCTCTTGGGGAAGGGGTCCAGACCTCCACGGCCCAGCGTCGGGGTCTGGGGGTGCGAGAGCGGGGGGGTGTCGGAAGGGCAGGTTTCGAGAGCTGCCGCGTGCAGCCAGGTTGGGCTCTGCCGCGCACCGGGAGGCGCTGGGGACACCAGCGCATGCCCGATGTCTTATTACCCCCATGGCTAACTACTCTCCCCTTTCTGCCCCCCTGGGCCAGAGAGGAATGGGGAAAGAGGCGATTTTCTCACACGTCGGGCGCGCCTCTGCCAGAGCCCGATCGCCGTGTTCCCCCACAGGAGGCTGAGCTTCACGAAGAGCTTCAGGGACCGCTGGGCCCAGCGCAAGCTGGAGAGCGAGGAGCGCGTCTGTGGGGGGGCGCGTGTGCGCGCGGCTGTGGTCTGTCGCTGTCGGCTGTGGCAGCTCTGGACGTCATCGTCACCGCCGCTGGACTCGCAGAACATCTGGGAACAAACGATGACCTGACATAAACATGTATTTTCGGAGGTCCGCGCGGGCGCCGCCTGCTGGCGCCTCTGGCGCCGCCCCTTGCGCGCTCCGCGCGCCAGGGAGGGGGATCCAGCGCCGATCCAGGAAAGCCGCGCGGACCGTCGAAAGTTCATGTTCATGTCGTTTTGGTTTCTTCTTCGAGAGTTGTCAGGAGTTGCTTGTTGATCGGATTTCGATATTGCTCCGGGTCTGGAAAACTACTGGACGGGGCAGCTGGTTTTGCAAGATGGCGTCGCATGCGAGTTCTTCGCGTTGTATGCTCCTCCCTGATATTCCTTGCAAGCGCACGGCTGCAGTGGGCTTCCGTCCTGAGGACTCTTGATCTTTGATCTGGCTTCCCTGCCGATGACGCTTGGACGGCGGCCCGAGCCGTCGTCCCTTCAATTCTTAGCGCTTCGCGTACTCCCGCCAGCCTGCCCGCCGCCTGACCGCGGCCCCGCGCGCGCCCGCCCCCTAGTCGCGGCCGCAGCCCGACCGTGACCGCCCGCCGCTGGCGCTTCCGCCGCCAGCCCGCCCAGGAACGATGCCTGGGGGAGCTGCCCTTCTCGGGGGAGCGTGCCATCATTTGGATACCTCGGGGAGCCTCAGTGAACTCGAGGCATCCTGGACGCCTCTCGGAGTCGCTTGGGATATCTCCTGAGGTGCTCCTGGTGGCCTCTTAGGGCAGGGCGTCTTGGTAGCCTCTAGGGGCCTATTGGGTGCCTCGTGGGTGCCTCTTGGGGCCTTTTTTGGGCCCTCTTGGGAGCCTTGTAGGCCTTCCTGGGACCATCTTGGATGACACCGATCGAAGATGGGGGTGTCCTTAATTAGCGCTCCCCTCTAGAGGCCTTACACTCGCCTCTTGGGGCTCTCTTGGGGCGCTCTTGGGAACTCTTGGGACCGTCTTGGCTTTTCTTAGTGCCCTCTTGTGCCCTCTCGGAGCCATGTTGATGCCTCGGAAGGCCATCGGAAACGAACAGGCCTGAAGGTAAGAAAGCATGTATATTTTTTTGGTTGTTTGTTTTTGTTTTGTTTTTCTATTACTTGATTGATGCTGGCCTCTTGGGCGCGTTCTGGGGAGGCTCCAGAGACACTTGGGCTCGTCTTGAAGCGGTTGTGTAGCATCTAAGGGCATGCTGGGCGCTGTTGTGAGCGATCTTGCGCTATCTCGGGCATTTTCTTGGAGGGCAGCTGCCGCTCTCTGAGGCCCTCCTGGAGCCATCTTGGGCCATCTTGGCCGCTCCAACGACGCGCGGGGCGCCCCGTCCAGACTCGGGGGGTTAGGGGGTCGGGGAAGGGGTCAGGGCCCCCCCTCTGCCCGCGAGCCGTTTCGCTCACTCCCACCCGCCCCCCCCAACACAGAACGTAACGCCCGAGCCACCGCGTGGCCGCCGTGACACCCGAGCCACTGCATGCCGCCTTAGGAGCGCCACTCGTGCCGTGTGCGCCCCACGGGCTCGGGTGCGCCGGGCGCCCTGGGGGCCCGGGCGTGGCGGCGCGGGCAGCAGGGCGCGCCTCTGCCGAGCGCCGCTGCAGAGTGGTCGCTGGGCGCGCCTGCGCGTGCCCCCGGTTTGGAGGCGGCGTCTGCTTTCTGTGGCTTTTCGCAGGGATGGTCGGCCTGCGCGCCGCACGGCACGCAATGCGCCGGCATCCCCGCCGTCTCCCTTAAGAATTGGAGGTGGATAGACCTCCTGATTATCCTGACGCGTCGATTAAAGAACTGGCCGTTTTCGGTTCGCGAGAGGGCGTCGCGGCCGTCATTTTTACGGATCCAGGTCCGTCGGTTTCGGTCCCAGGCCGTTTCCACTAAGGGGAGGTTTACTGAAGGGAGGTTTGCCCACCGCCGAAAAAACCAACGCAAAGTAGTCGTCGCGGGGCGCCCGCGCATGCTCCAGATTTGGAGGCGAAGTGTATTTCTTGTATTGTTTTTTACAAGGTACGGTTTTGGTCTGCGTTGGCTGCCGGTCGCCCGGGCGGCAGATCTCCCGGACGCGAACTGATTGGCTCATTCCCAGCCTCCCTGCTAAAACAGATGCAGTACAAGAGTCTCAGCATATCCAGCGGTCGTCTTTAGATGGGCAGCTATTGGGAACCAATGCAGACACCAGGTGCGCGACGCTGGGGCGAGGTGCGCCACGCGTGCCAGGCGCGCCACGCGCACCAGGCGCGCCAGGCGTCCCTGGGGCCCAAGTGTGCCAGGAACGCTTGATGCGCCAGATGCGCCATGTGCTCCACGTGCGCCAAGTTTGCCGCGTGCTCCAGCCGCGCCCGCTGCGCCACGTTCGGGGCACGCGCAGAGTGTGCCAGGTTCGCCCGTGCACACTGGGAAGCGTGTCGACCCCCACCATCTTTGTCAAAAGCCAGTGCCAAGTCGCGGCGGAGTGGCCATCATGATGACTGGTGGGCCTGCGCACAGCAGGCGATGTGCCAGCACCCCTACGGTCCCAGCCATAAACCAATGCCCAGTGCTCGTGGCACGCCCGCGCATGATCCAGATTTTGCCGCAAAGTGCATTTTGTATTGTTTTTGTCATGGACGAAGCCTTTTGGCACATCAGGGCATATGCTGGCACCCCCGCCGTCCCCGTCAAAAACAATACAGAGTGCTCGCGCCCATCCCGAACAAAACCCAACATTCGACCGCAAAGTGGACTTTGCATTGTTTTTGACAGGGACGGCGTGGGCGGTCATTGGCCACGGCTTGTCGCTGGTCGGGTGAGGAAGGTGGTGTACATTCATAAGGAGCAGTGATCAAGCTCCAAGCGAGATCGCCGCAAACTGTCTCGCTCACTCCTACAACTCATAAGTAGTACCCGAGTCTGAGCGTAGGCAGGGGCCGCCATCGACAACCATTGGGAACCCATGCAGACGCCCGCCAGGTGCGCGAAGTCCTCGAGGTGCGCCGCACATGCCAGGTATGCCACGCGCACCATGTACGCTACATTGGACAACATGTCGACCGCCCCCACCATCTTTGTCAAAAACCAATGCAAAGTGATGGCGAGCTCGCCAGCATTGTGTATTGTATTGTGTGTGTATGTGTGTGTGTGTGTGTGTGCGTTTGCGTGTGCGTGTGCGTGTGCGTTTGCGTCAGTGTGTGTGTGTGCGTGTGCGTGTGCGTGTGTGTGTGTGTGTGTGTGTGTGTGTGTGTGTATGTGTGTGTGTGTGTGTGCGTGTGTGTGTGTGTGCGTGTGTGTGTGTGTGTGTGTGTGTGTGTGTGTGTGTGTGTGTGAGAGTGTCCGGATATGCACCCACAGTCGCTGTGCACT
>CAUYUJ010004722.1:24817-44817 GCA_963575745.1 Prorocentrum cordatum | reverse complement strand
TAGTTTGTGCCTTGGTACTCTCGCGTTCATCTTGATTTTGGACTGGCATCTTCGAGGACCTGTTTAGGCTCGGTGCTAACTCCAGCCTCGTGTCGGCCGGTCGGTTGAGGACCTCTCGGGGCTCGCCTATTCTTCGCCGGTCTCGGGTTCGAGTTGACCCTTATATTGATTATATTTTCCGCCGAGTTTGGCACTGATTGGGCAGATTCTGTCGTATTGGTGCATCCCTGGCGCTTTGGTGAGTTTTTCCGCCCATTCTGGCACTGAGCAGGCAGATTCTGTCTTTTTTGTGCCTCTCTGGCGCCTCGTTGTCGATGCCTCGGAATCTCTTCCTGCTGGAGGGTCCACGCTCCTCTCGTGCCCTGTTTAGTGCCATTTTGGACATGACGCCCTGGTCGATGCACATTGAGTTGTGCGCAGGTGGGCCCGCGATCTGTGTGGAGCTGATGGTGGTGTGGGGAATGCCGGCGCGGTGAAAAAAAAAACATAACTCCCGAGTCTCATCAGATCGCCTGCGCGCAGCAAGCAATATGCTGGCACACCCGCCGTCCATGTGAAAAGACAATGCGAAATGGTGTTGGGGCGCGCGCGCATGCTGCAGATTTTGACTCACTTGTCCAATAATGTTTCAACTTTCCCCCGCTTTTCTCTCCGCCAGCTTTCCCAAACTTTCTCCCGCTTTTCCCTCTATCTCGCCAGCTTTCCCCATCTTTCTCCCACTTTCCCTTTAATCTTTCCAGCTTTCACGCCAGTTATCGCGCCAGTCGCCGGAGCCTTCTTTCTCTTTCCTCCCCACTCCGTCTTTCCCTCCCTTTCTCTCCCTTTCTCCCTCTTGCGCGCCGGCCTTCTCGCCAGCTTTCGCGCAGTCTTCCTGTTCTGTGTCCGGCGACTCGCCAGCTTTCTTGTTCAGCTCCGGGCGACTCTGGCGAAACCTGGCGCAGAATCCCGAGCGGGCGCCTTCGCCTGAGACGTCCTCGGCAAGTCGAGGCCGCCGGGCTGTTTCTGGGCCCAGCGACGACGACGACCACGTCGACGACGACGACGACGCCGACGACGACGACGACGACGACGACGGCGGCGGCGGTGGCGGCTGCAGCGGCGGCGGTGGCGGCGCCATCAGAAAGTGGCCGTCTCTCCGCGGGGCTCTCCCGGAGGTTGCGAGGCCTCTCCCAGAGGTCTTAGGCTACTCAGGCGTCGTGGTGCTTAGAAGCAATACCTGGGCAGGAAGATTGCGAAGGCGATGTGCCATCCGGGCAGAAGATGTGTAAACACTTCGTCGGACGGGAAATTAGGGAGAGGGAATATCGCCCCCCCTCCCCCCCGCGCGCGCTAAGGAAATTCCCCATGATGGGGGAGTTATCATCATGATGGATGCATGCTGCGTAGCGTGCAGCATTCGCTTGACATGGTTGTGGTTGTTGTTGTCGTCGTGGGTTGTTGTTGTTGTTGTTGTTGTTGTTGTTGTTGTTGTTGTTGTTGTTTTTGTTGTTGTTGTTGTTGTTGTTGTTGTTGTCGTCGTTGTTGACTTCTCACGATTCAAGAGTTAATTATGGTTGATCCCCCTCCGGTGACCATCGTGTTTTTCAATTGAAGTGTTTCCCCGTGGGATCGCGTTTTTTTCATTTTTTTTTCCTCTCTCTCTCTCTTCTTCTTCATCTTCATATTCTTCTTCTTACTGTCTTACCGTGGAAAGTCACAATGGTCAAACAGCGCTCCTGGCCCCCGGGTTACAACGACAGTGGCTCCCGCTTGATATTTTTCGCAATTTAACCAGTGCCCCCGCTCCCGCCTGTCTCTCCCTCGCATTTCATTCAGGAATGGCGCTCTCGCTTGGGACTTCCTTACGATTTATGCAAGAATCGCTCTTTCGGCGCTGTGGACTCGCGCTCTCGCTGTGGATTTCTTGTTTGCGGTTTATTCAAGAATGGCGCTCTCGCTTTGGAGCATTCCGCAATTTACTCAAGTGCCGCGCTCCCGATATGCAGGCACCCAAGAGTCGCGCTCACGCCCAGGACCCACTCACAGTTTACGTAGGAATCGGCCCGTCGTGGCCCCGATGCAGTCCTTCTTGGCCCCCTCGCTGCCCTTCGTGGCCCCGTTGCAGCCCTTCCTGGCCCCCTCGCTGCGCTTCGTGGCCCCGGTGCAGCCCTTCGTGGCCCCCTCGCAGCCCTTCGTGGCCCCCTCGCAGCCCTTCGTGGCCCCGTTGCAGCCCTTCCTGGCCCCCTCGCTGCGCTTCGTGGCCCCGGTGCAGCCCTTCGTGGCCCCCTCGCAGCCCTTCGTGGCCCCCTCGCAGCCCTTCGTGGCCCCCTCGCAGCCCTTCGTGGCCCCCTCGCTGCCCTTCGTGGCCCCGTTGTAGCCCTTCGTGGCCCCCTCGCAGCCCTTCGTGGTCCCGTTGCAGCCCTTCATGGTCGCTCAACTCAGACGCCCCCCCCAAATCAGACTCCAGAGTGCACTCCTCCACCCCTTCGGTGACCACATGCGAGCCCTACCCCCGCCCCCCACGATTTCTCTGAGGGCGGGTGGGGGTTCACTCCGATCGGGAGCTCCCGAGCGAAATGACCCCTCCCTCCTTAGAAATGGTGGGGGTGGGGGTCGGGTTCGCATGTGGTCCCCTGCCCACGGATTCAAAGACCATGGGGAGGAGATGGGTAGACTTAAGTCGGGCCTGTCCCTCTACAGGGGAATATTCAAAAATAGTACAACAATAGTCTGGGGACGATTTTTTCAATACTATTTTTGGGTATTTTGGGGGTATTTTTTTTGTTTCGCCCAAACCCCCCTGTAGGGGGACACGCCCGACTGATGTTTAGGTCAACGCGGGAAGAGCACCCCAACCCGCACAATCGGCGTCTACGGAGCGGCCTTGGGCGTTTACGAAGCAGCCCCGTCCCGTTCGATGCCTTCCTTCGTTGCGCTTGCCAGGAGGCTTCCCTTGGCGGGGTGCCTCAGACGAGGGTTTTTGTTTGCTGCCCTCTGCCAGAGCCCCTTTGCCTGGGACCGATCTTCTTCCCCTGGCCATTTTGACGGCCTCTCGCGACGACGCGGGGGGGTCGGGTGCTTGGTTTAGGGGGTTTAGGGGGTTTAGGGGGTTTAGGCCCCTCGAACACCGCCCCCACAGACCTTTCCAGGGGTGCGGTTTGTCCAGGATGACGCCGGGAACCCGGCCGCGGCCACGCGAGGAGCTTCCTGGGGGGGTTCCCGCGAGCGTGCAGAGGGAGAGAGAGAGAGAGAGAGAGCCGCACCCTCGCAGCGCTCGAGCCTCGACCTCCCTCCTCCTCGGCCCTCCTCCCGCCCCTCCCCTTCAAGAGGGAACAAAAACACACAGACACACTTAATCGACGATCCCCAGGAAAATATGGGAAAATATGGGAAGTGGGGGGGAAGACAAAAACCCAGAAAATATGCGAAAATATGGGGAATCTTTTTATTTGTGTGTATTTATTTGTGTGTCCCAGTGCCCCCTCCCCTGCCCTCCCCGCCCCCCCCCCTCCGCGGGCGGAGACCCGGCGGCCCCCGCCGAGAGGAGCGCTTCGTGGAGCTCCTGCGGGGCAGCGCGGGGCAGGCGACCGACCGGAAGGACCGGCCCCCCCTGACCAGCCTCGAGCTCAAGCCTATCCCTCAGATGGGCAGGCCCACGGGCGATGGCAATCTCACGGACGTGCCCTCAGAAACCGAGGGCATCCTTGAGATCGGCACCGAGGTGAGGTGATGCCAAGCATAGGGACAGGGATATACTTCCAGCTGGTAGCCCCCCTCCTGCGAGGGGGGAGGGCTCCAGGCCTCCCGAATGGGGTCCGAGTCGATGGGGTCGGAGGATCTAGCCGCATCGCCGATGCATCGCCGATGCGGCTCGATGTGCAGGCCGATTTGCTTCACGTCGACGTCGCCGATGCATCGCCCACGTCGACGATGCGTCGACGATGCGTCGCCGATGCACGCCGATGCACGCCGATGCATCGCCGGTGCGGCGCGATCCTCCGACCCCACCTACTCCGACCCCATCTAGGAGGCCTCTGTTCCAGCTGGGGGGGGGGGATCTGGCTCCGGACCTCTGCTTCACGCGACTGTGTGGAACCGTGCGTCCTGTGGGGGAGGCCCCACCCGCTCGAAACAGGCGCCCCAAACAGCCAAGATCTGCTCCACCGGGGGAGGGGGGGGGGTCCACCCGGGGACCGGAATGAGGGGCTCAAATTTTCGAGGTTTTTTCTAGGCTCCAGCGCTTTAGAGGTTTCAGTTTGAGGTTCCGAACTCTCGAGGGTTTCCAGGTTTCGAGGTTTCCAGTTCGAGGTTTCGAACCTTTTCTAGCGCTCGCGCCGGTTCCAGGCGGCTCTCCAGGAGGGGGGGCGCCACGACTTCTCACGACCCCCCTCCTGCGGGGGGGAGGGCGAAGCGCCGCCGCCTCGGCGCCTCGCGGCCTTCGGCGGCGGCCCTGCCGCGGCCGCCCGCGCGCGGCCTTGGTGCCCCCCGGGGCTCGGCGTGCGCGGAGGGCCCCCTGCAGCGCGGCGGAGCGGACGGCGCCGGTGGCGACGGCCCCGATCGGTGGAGGGCCCTGCGCGGAGCGGAGGGCGGCCGACTGCGGGCCGAGCGCGAGCAGCGCCGGCGCCTTCTCCGCGCCGGCCGCCGTCAAAGTTCTCGGAGAGTGTCTTTTACTCTCTGGCCCCCCCCCCCTGGGCTGGGCGAAAGGGGGGGAATGGGAAAGGGGGGGTTACGAAATTTGCTGCATGAAGCTGGTTTCGGCCTCACCGAGCGGCCCATTCCTCGATACATAGCCGCCTCCGGCGCCGGGAGGCGCAGGGAAAATCAGCTACGTGAGCTGATTCTCAACCCCCCCCTTTGCTATCCCCCCCTTTCGCCCGACCCGACCCCCCCCCCGCCCCCCGGATTCCGGTAGCGATTGCGTTTGCCCAGGTCGGGTGCCCCCAAACGGTGTGGTGACCACGCCGCGTGGTGCGTCAGTGGGGCTTCGGTCGCCGTGCAGTGCAGTTTGGGAGCTCCGGTCGCTGTCCGAGGACGTCTCCAGCGGCCGATGCCTCCAGGGTCCCAACACCGTGCGGTGGCGGACCGGGCGGTGAGGTCGTTGGGAATTCCTAGGTAACCAAGCTGCCCGTCAGCGCACGGGGGCCTGGACCCCTCCCACATGCTGGCGCTCGCGCGATCAATGTGGCGATTTCAGTGCGCCCCGCCCCGACTTGCCCCCCCTCCGCCCAGGCGTTGCCTCTATCTTGCCCGGCATCCCCTTCATTTTTTAATACACAGTCCAATACAGTGAATATCATTTTCATTGCTATTAATAGTTTTCGTATTCTCATTGTTACTACCACTTTTTAATATTATTATTATTATTATTATAATGATGATTATTGTTATTCTTCTTATTATTATCATCACTTTCATTATTATTAGTATTAGTATTGGTATTATTATTACTAATGCTACTACCATTACTTCTTCTTCTTTGTCTTCTTATTTTTATTCCCATTTTTATTCCGATTCGTTTTATTCCCTACCTAGGCTCTGCCTAGAAGGGTTCTTACCCTGTGTGCTTAAAGGGCCGGGCAGTGGGCTTCGCCCCGGGCGGTTCCCCTGGCATCCGCCCCGCGGTTCCCCCAGTTACGTCTCCTTAGCTTAGCATTGCTTATCTCATCTTACCTTAGCTTATTTCATCTTAGCTAAGCTTAGCTTCATCTTAGCTCAGGTTTATCTTAGCTTAACTTACCTTCATCTTAGCTTCGCTGAGCTTTGGCATAGCAGAGCACAACATAGCATAGCATAGCGTAGCATAGCATAGCGCAGCACAGCATATCATATCATAGCCCAGCATCGCATAGCATAGCGCAGCATAGCATAGTATAGCATAGCATAGCATAGCGCAGCACAGCACAGCACAGCATAGCACAGCGCAGCATATCATATCATATCATATCATAGCATATCATAGCATAACATAGCGCAGCTTAGCATATCATATCATATCATATCATAGCATAGCTGATCATAACACAGCGCAGCATGACATAGCATAGCTTAGCATAGTATAGCATCGCATAGCACAGCATAGCGCAGCATAACATAACATAGCATAACGCAGTATATCATGGCATAGCATAGCACAGCATAGCAACTCATGCTGCTTTCCTAGGGGCTCCAACTTCTAGGTAGGGTCGCACTGGGGTAATTATTATCATCCCTAATGTTTGGACTAATGGAACAAAACACACAATACATATGCATAACACATTCAAGAAGCATCTCTTGTTCCGAGCGGGTGGGCGGGCTGCCGCAGGATTACCTATCGCGGGGCGTCCAGAGCTTCGGGGACCGCGAGCTGGGCCCGCAGGCCCGCCGCGTGGCGGGCGCGTCCCTGCGCTGCGCTGCCTCCGCCGCCGCCGCCTCCTCGAGGCTCGAGGGTTGAGGCGCTCAGGCCTTTCGGGTCGGTGTGGGCTTCCACAATCGAAGATGAACAAAACGCCATCAACATAACTTTTGGCGCTCCGCGCGGGTTTCTTGGGTCCGCGCTGGGCCCTCTCAGCGGCGCCTCCGACGCCGCCCCTGGCGCGCTCCGCGCGCCAGGGAGGGGGGTCTGGCGCGGATCCAAGAAATCCGTGCGGAGCGCCAACAATTTATGTTTATGGCGTTTGTTCTTCTTCTTTTCTTGGGTTGGTGTGGGCCTCCAGAAGCCCCTGGGAGCTTCGGGGCCTTTTGGGGGCCTCCGGGGGCCGCGTCGTTGTCGTCCCGTCGTTGGTCGTCGTGTCCGTCGTCCCTCGCCGTGTCCGCTGTTCGCAGTGGGCCGTCCGCTGTCCGCCGCCGCCAGTGCCGCCGCCGCCGCCGCCAGTGCCGCCGCCGCCGCGGCCGTCGTTGTCGTCGTTGTCGTCGTCGTCGTCGTCGTCGTCGTCGTCGTCGTCGTCGTCGTCGTCGTCGTCGTCGAAAGCTGAGAATCGAGGATCGCGGTGGGCGGCTCGAGGTCGTTTGGGGCTTTTTGGGGCTCCTGAGGTGCCCCTGGCCCACGCAGCAGCACCACCAGTCTCGGCGGCAGCAGTGGCCGCAGCAGCAGCGTCGGCTGCAGTCTGCAGTGCGAGAGCGTGCGCGGAGCTGTGAACACCAGCGCGGCTGGGCAGCGTGCGGCGTGAGCAGCACTGCGGGCAGGAGGAGGACCTTCAAGAGCAGGAGCTGAGCGTATCCGTTGCGCGAGGGCGCCTGCGGCGAACCACCGCCGCCCCTCCTTCACTCCGCCTCCCCCTGCTCCGCTTCCCTCGCCGTCCGCCTGCCTCGTTCCGCTGGCGCTGGCCTCCCCGCCTGCGCGTTCGTCGTCGTCGTCGTCGTCTGCCTGCTCCTCCCTCCCCTCTCCATCTTCCTGGCCGGCGGCAGCACGAACTGCTGCGTGCACGCGGCGCTCGCGGGGCCCCTGTGCCGTGCGCGCGAGGCTTGTTCCCATGGCGTTTGGAGGAGCCAGTGGGGCAACACCGGGGGGAAGCCTTCGGGATTCTTCTTGGGCTGTCGTGGTGTATCAGAACAAGCTTGGAGACCTCTTTGGGGCTCTCTTGGGCCACGCTGGGATTCTCATGGGCCGTCTTCGGGTGCGGTGGCGCCTTCAGAGATACTCTTGGAGGTTTATCTGGAACGTCTCGGGGCCTTTCTAGGGGGCCTCTTGTGGGCCGCCTGGGGAATCTCTTAGGCTGTCTTGAAGCCTTCTTGGGCTCTTCTGGGCGTGTCTTGGGGCCATCTTCGGGTCACCCTAGGTCGTCTTGGCGCCCTCTTGGGGGCGTCTTGGGCTGTCTTTTGGCGCTTTTTGGGATCAGAAGCAAGAGCAGGAGTCAGCTGGGACTGTTGTCGAAGACGCCTGCGGCGAACCACCGCCGCCCCCTGCCTTTGCAAACGCCTGGGTGGCCAATCGTGGGGCCGAAGTCTTGCCAAGCTGCTGGTTTATGTGCCTCCCCCTCCGGACTTCGGGGAACACTTGTCGCAGGAGGAAAAGAAACACACAGACACAATTAATCGTCGATCCCCCAGAAAATATGGGAAAATATGGGAAGTGGGGGGGAAGACAGAAATCCAGAAAATATTGGGAAAATATGGGGAATCATTTTATTTGTGTGTATTTATTTGTGTGTCCTGGGGCCCCTTCATTGTCAGCATTGTCTGATCCCCATTCCCACTGGGCCATGGTAGCTCAGCCCCGCCGGCCCACCCCACCCTGGGCAGGGGTAGGCCCCGTGAAGCCCGAAGGGAACACCATGCATTTCCCACCCAGAGGGGTACGTCGGCCAGTTGGGTCAAGGCCATGCCAGTGGGGATGGGGATCAGTGAAACGATGCTCAGCTATGGGGAGGAAGAGAGAGGGGAGGAGAGGGACGAGAAGGAGGAGGAAGAGGAGAAGGAGGAGGAGGGGGCAGAGGAGGCCTCTCGGAGACCTCCTCGTGCCTCCTGGGGGCTTCCTGGGGGCCTCTTGGGGGCCCCCGATGGTCTCTTGGGGGCCTATTCGGGGCTTATTGGGGGCCTATTTGGGGCCCAGCCTCAGGAGCCGTCTTGGGGCCGTCTTGGGCATGGGTGTCGCTTGGGCCGTCTTGGGCCCTCTTTGGGGCTCTCTTGGGCAGCCTTGGGGTTCCTTCGGGAGCCTCTCGGGCTGTCGTGCGACGATACAGGAGGCCTCTTGGGCCGTCTTGGGCCGTCTCGCTTCGGCCGTCTCGGACCGTCGGAAACTCTAACAGCGAGACCGCTACAATCTCCCAACTTCTCTCAATGGAAGAAACTCAAGGATTTTGGGCCTCTTCGGGCCCTTCTGCAGAGCCTCTCGTTGCACTCTGGGGGCGTCTTGGAGGCCGCTTGGGCCGCCTTGAGGCGGTCTTGGGCAGTGGTACGGTCATCTTGGGCCGCCTTGGAGTCGTCGTGTCTGGTTTAGAGGCCAGTGGTGCTTGCTTCGAAGCGTTTTTAGCCATGCCGGAGGCCATCTTGGACAACATTAGTTTTCGAATACAATTCATGCTAATGCACCGATCTCGGTCGCAAGTTGTCTTTTCCGCCATTGCGTATTCACTGGTGTCGTTTATGTCCTTGCCTCTGCTTTAATGGGTCGAAGCGTAAAGCCAACCGTTCCAGAGTGGGCCGGCCGTCCCTCGACCCCCGCCTCATCCCAGTCAAATACAGTCGGGCCGCTGAAGAAGGAACCCTTTTCGCTGGGGAGGGGCTCAGTTTTCTTTAATTTCTTTACAGCTTTTCTTAGGTTCTCCTTAGGCGTTCTATGCGAGATCGAAGTCTAACTTACGGAAAACAGGAGCCTCGTTCCTTATTTAGGGTTACTTACGACAGCGTTTCGACTGTAGTCCCCTGCGCGCGCACCCGTTCATTCATGGTTTCGCTCATTCTGCAGGCCTTTTCTCGCGGGTTGTTTTGGCGCCCCCGAAGGCTTTACGGCCACTGTCGACCCTCGGTGCTTGGTCGACGAGTGCGAGCCCGCCAGCACGAAGGTTCGAGAAAATCTCGCCCGTATCGCCCGTCGCCTCTTCCCCAGTTCTTCGGGCCCTTCGGAGGCAGCGCCAGATGCGCAGACCTCCAGAGTCCGTCTTTGCCATGCTGTCTCTAATTTGGTCCCAGGTGCTTTGTGGCCTGAGGACATCTCCTTGCAGTCCTGTGCGCCCCCCAAACGAGGAGGCGACCTCTGCGAGGCCCGTTTTGTCCAGAGTGGTTGCTGCTCTAGGCTTCGAAGAGGACGAGGGCCTCTTGTGCCGCGTTCGCGTGCCCAGGCAGACTGGCGATTCTGATTGACATTCAGGCAGAGTGACTGCTCAGCCTAACCTCACTTGAAGGTCAGCCTGGCTGTGCAGTCTTTCATCGACAGGCTTGTCGCGAGCCTTGTCAGCGTGGCCCGTCGCGGGTTTCATCGCGGGGTCCTGTCAACAAGGAAGTCGTTTTTTGATTCCAACTGACGCTAGAGCACCGATCTCGGCGGCCTCGTTGTTGCGAACTCATGCTTCTTGCATTTGCGCGTTCAACGGTGTGACTAAGAGCTGAACATACTAGCTGCTCTCAGTATCGGGATGAAATCGAACACCAGCCCGTGACCACTGGGAGCCTTGGCCCGCTAACGACCCCTTTGCAAGCAAAGGGGGCGGCGGATCTAGTGGCCTTCGGCTCCTCTCGACACCGTGCACGGGTGGTGCGTCATAGGCCTCTCATGCGTCTTTTGGGGTCCCTTGGGATGCCACACGGGGGCCTCCTGGAGGCCTCTTGGGCGGCTCTTGTTCGCCTCGTGGATCCTCTTCTTGGGCGCCGCTGGAGGCCTCTTTGGGGCCTCTTGGCGGTCTCGGGGTTGTCACAACGGAGTTCGTGGGCCAGTTCATGTCCTCTCCTCCGGGGGCGAAGACATTGAAACGCCATACGTTTTTTGAATGATTCGACTTCGGGGAAGTCATCGGAACACCCCAGGAGCGCCCAGGAGCGCCTGGTTGTCTGGGCCCAGGGCTCCTTGAATACGGGGCCGGATGACGCTCCACACCACGGCGACGGACATTTCGCGGGTATGATACGGTATATGTTTGCAGCGCCGAGCTGGACCTCTATAGATGACGCTGCGTGAAGGTCTGCATGCCCTGGCAGGGCCCTGGCCGGCGCCCCTTTCAACCCGCCGTGGCAGTGCGGGGCTTTGGAACGACAGCGCCCCCCTCCCGGGGAGAGCGAGGGGGCGGGATGTGCACCCGAAAGGGTCCCTGCTGGCCAAGCCACGTCGTGGCAGACAGCGCTCCCACGAGCCAGTGGCTGGTGGGGCTCTGGCGCGGCGGCATGCACATCCGCAGTGAGGCTGAGGCTCCCTGCTATGCACCGCCACCAGCTGTCGACATCCAACTTTCCACTTCAGCTTTCGACCCCCGCCTATCGACCTCCGGCCTCATGTGGCCGACCCCCAGTCTCCAACTTGCGACCCCCGGCATTCACCACCAAATACCGCACTACCGCCTTCCAGCCTTCCATTTTGGCCTCCACCTGTCGACCTCCATCCCCGAGGGCAAGATCTTCATCCTCAAGGGCAAGATCTATTGGAAGTTGCCACAACAGAGCTTTAGACAAATATTGAACAGGACTTCTGATCGGGCCTCATGGTCTGATGCTCCGGCGCTCCGGCGCCGCACCCGCGGCACCCTAGACGGTGCCCATGCCCAGGCGTGATTGTTGCTCCGTGCTGTCCAAGCCACAGCACGGCAGCTTGCCCCTTCTCACCTTCCAATCGCAGCTCGCCCCGCAGTGTCGCAGCTCGCTCCGGCTCACCTTGCCGTGCTGTCGCAGCTCGCCCTTGCTCAGCTTGGGCCCCCCTCTCCCACGACCCCAGCGACAGCCCCGTGCCCACGACCCCGACAGCCGCCCGATCTTTCCCCGGCTGCCGCCGCCTGCCTCGTGCCACCGCCGCCGCTCCCGTGCCCTCGTCGCGGGCGGCGGCTCTCTCCCAGCACCCGGCCTGGCCCCATGTGCGCTTGGCTCCCGTCTCGTGCGCTTCCCCTGCCCCTCGTCGCCCGCCCGCCCGCCGTCTCCCCCCCCCGGCCAAGCCCTTCCCTTCCCGCCCGCCTCGCCCCGTCTGCCCTGGCCTACCGCTACCAGCCTGGAGCATATCCCTATCCCTATGCTGGGCATCTCCTCCTCACGATGCCAATCTTAGGGGTTCCCTTATTTTTTGAGGGCGCATCCCTGAGATGGTTATCGCCTTGTGGCGCGTCGATCTTTTAGGGATAGGGATAAGTTCGAGGCTGGCAATACCGCCTGCGCGCTGGCCCCAAGACCCCCGGCGTCAGGACTTTTGCACCGGGTGGACCACCAGAGATCTCGGCCCCGTTCCCCAGGCAGCGGTCTTTCATCCCGAGGCGTGGGAGTTGTGTTTTTGATGTCCCCGAGGCCCGGCAAGGGCCCCCAGAGGCGCCCCCTGAGATCCTTCAGCTCAGCGACCTGGCCCCTATGGCGCGTGGGGAGGCGAGGGCCTTACTGAACTGATTGCTTTCGGTATGCCAGGACGCCGAGATTCGTTCAGTTCAGTATTTCTCGTCTACGGAGTCGCCACGGAGGCCAGATCGCTGAGCTGAAGGATCTCCCGGTGCGTGCCAGAGGCCGAAAATAGTGAAACACTTCCCGCCGTGATTTTTTCATGACTCGAGGGGTCAGGGGTCGCCGCCTGCTTCCTTCTCCTTTCCTCCGTCCTTGGCATCGCTTGGGTGTATGCATTCTCTTTCGGCGAGGACCATCGTGGAGCATCTTGGACCACCTTGTGAAGTGGGCGTACGAAGCCGAAACATGCACGGGAAACGGGCGCCCGAGCGATGGCGAGTGTCCCCGTTTCCTCTGCCAGGCTCTTCTGGCAGTCCGGGAGCCGCCGGCCCCTGCGTGGAGGCTGGCGTCGGGGTGTGGTATGCTGTAGTCTCGACCCCTTCCCTAGGAAGCACCGCGGGCTCTTTTTGCCGTCCCGGTGCCCCAGACCGCTTTGAGCAGAAGTCGCGACGGGAGTTTTTATGGATATTCTTGGGCTCGAGGGGCCCTTGCCAGGTCTCGGAACCTTGAAGAACAACTCGGGATGAAAAGCCGGTCCCGGGGAGAGGGTCGAGATCTATCGGGGTCCACATTATGAACAGCATGATGACGTCGGGGGTTTGGTGCCCCGTTGCCCCCATGCGTATCCCGTAGTGCTCGGATCCGCGGCACGTAGTGTCCTCGCGCGCAGTCGTCGCCCGTGCTCGGGCATGTCTCTTTACGACAGATGCTCGGATTCGTACATCGATTGGCATGCATGTTTCGCCTTTCTTCGTTTCGCATCATCTGTACATGAGTTCGCAATGCAACTTTTGACCATCAGCAGATGCCTTATCCGCATTGCGTTTGCCTTCGATGTATCCCAGTTCGCACACAAGATCATGCACCCGATCTCCTTCACAGTGCCTCCTCCCTGCGCACCTTCCCACCGCAGCGGACGCACACGGGTGCCAGCATCTACGTCTCCATGTGGCCGCTGTCTGCGCTGGGCTTCGGAACGAGGGACAGCGGCGTAGAGGAGCGGAACCCTGCTTGTTCGACTGCTCTGTTGGGGAGCCATCTCTTTGTCTTTCCCCTCGTCTTTCCGTTCCTGGGCGATTTGCGAGTATGGACGATGTGGTGTTGCTGATCGAAGACGCCTTGGTCAAGTAACCGTTTCCCCTTGCCATTCAGGCAATGCGTACGTATCAAACGTTGGATGCGAGTTTTTGGCGAGCTGCTGAACTGTGTTCCGTTCCTTCAGCGGATGCGGAAGCAGATGAGGAGCACAGGGGGTAACAGTTCCTTGGTTTGGTGGCCTCTGGGGCTCTGCTGGGGCCCACTGGAGCCATCTTTTGGATCCTTGGGGATGTGCTGGCGGCCTAGGAGGCAATCTTGGAAGCGTCTTGGGACCTCTTGAAGAGCTCAAGATGACTATCTTGTAATGCGGGTGGCGTTCCAGCGCTGGACGGCGGCACGGTCGCAGTGGGCGGCGCCAGAGGCGCAGCTGGCTGGGTGCGGCCCCCGCAGAGCCACTGCAGGACGGCTCCGCAGGGTGCCCGGGGGTGCCCTAGGGCCCTATAGCCCTATAGCCCAATAGCCCTATAGCCCTACAGCTCTATAGCCCTATAGCTCTATAGCCCTGTAGCTCAACAACCCTATAGCCCTATAGCCCTAAAGCTCTATAGCCCAAAGACTCTGATTGTTTTTTCTCCGGTATCATTGATTTGTGTGTTATTGGGCCCCTTCACTTGGACTTGCAGTTTGGCAAGAGCGGAGCGCCGCAGGGGGTTCGGGGAAGTTCCGAGATCTTGCCAGGGTGCAGCGTCGGTTTATTCCACCACATGGTCGAAGATAAAGCTGGTCGTGCTGTTCATGACATTGGATTGGGACGTGAACGCAGTGGTAGTGCATTCGTTCGTTCCCAGGCAGACGTGGGCTTAGAACTTGTGCTCATTGTTCTGTCTCGGGTTCTGGAGTAGACACCTCAAGGTGATCGAGCTCGAGAATCTTTGCGGGAAGGAGATGAGATTTGGCGGACTAGCCTGCCTCAAAGCGAGATCATGGACTCCGCAGGCGCGTTCCACGGCGTGCCAGTGCACGGCACCCGGTCGAACAAAGGCCGCTGGGATGTCACAGTGCCAGACGAGGATTTACTCCGATACGGCGCCATATATCAGTGCGTGATCAAGAGCAGCTTTCAGTCGGGCGTGTCCCTCTACAGCAAGAGTATTCGAAAATAGTAAGGAAATAGTCTGGGGACGATTTAGTCGATTATTTTGGACTGACCATTTTTGAGCCTTTTTGGACTGTTTTTTATTTTTCGTCCAACTTCCGCCTGTAGGGGGACATGCCCGACCTAAGAGCAGCTAGACTTAAGTCGGACGTGTCCCTCTACAGGGGGAATATTCATCAGGAGGGGAAAAAACACACAGACACAATTAATCGTCGATTCCCCAAAAATATAGGAAAATATGGGAAGTGGGGGGGAAAACAACAACCCAGAAAATATGGGAAAATATGGGGGATATTTTTACTTGTGTGTATTTATTTGTGTGTCCCAGTTCCTCTTCAATTCAAAAATAGTTTGAAAAAATAGTCCAGGGACGATTTTTTGACTATTTTTGAGCATTTGCGGGGTACTTTTTTGGTATTTTTTTGTTCTTCGGTCAAAATCCCCCTGTAGGGGGCCACGCCCGACTTGAAGCCAGACTCAGACGTCCACGGGCGTCGGCGGCGCACCTGCCGCACGAGGGGCGCGCTGCCCACGCCGGCAGCGGCCGCCCGGGCCCGCGCCGGGCCAGGGGTGGGGAGGCTCTCCGCTCGGGGCTCCACGCGCGGCTCCGCGGGTCTCCGAGGACGGTGTGCGCCGGGCGGCTTTAGCAGCAGCACCCTGGAGAGGAGGGAGGAGGGAGGAGGGAGGAGGGAGGAGGGAGGAGGAGGGAGGAGGGATGAGGGAGACGAGGCGGAGGAAGAAGGAGGAGGAGGAGGAGGAGGAGGGAGGAGGAGGAGGAGGAGGAGGAGGAGGAGGAGGAGGAGGATGTGGAGGTGGAGGATGAGGCAGGAGGATGAGATGAGGAAAAGGAAAAGAAAAGGAGGGAGGAGGCGAGGAGGGAGGAGGAGGAGGAGGAGGAGGAGGAGAGGAGGAGGAGGAGTGGAGGTGGAGGAGGAGGAGGAGGAGGAGAAAAGGAAATGAGAAGGAGGAGGAGGAGGGAGGAGGGAGGAGTAGGAGGAGGAAAGAGGAGGAGGAGGAGAAGGAGGAGGAGGAGGAGGAGGAGGAGGAGGAGGAGGAAAAGAGGATGAGAGGAAAAGGATGAGGAGGAGGAGGAGGAGGAGGAGGAGGAGGAGGAGGAGGAGGAGGAAAGGAGGAGGATGAGGAGGAGGAGGAGAAAAGTAAAAAGGGGGAGGAGGAGGAGGAGGGAGGAGGAGGAGGAGGAGGAGGAGGAGGAGGTGGAGTTGAAGGAAGGAGAGGAGGAAAAGGAGGAGGAGGAGAGGAGGAGGAGGAGGAGGAGGGGGAGGAGGGAGGTGGTTGAAAAGGAGTAGGAGGACGGAGGAGGAGGCAGGAGGAGGAGGGAGGAGGAGGAGGAGGAGGAGGAGAGGAGGAGGAGGAGGAGGAGGAGGAGGAGGAGGAGGAGGAGGAGGAGGAGGAGGAGAGGGAGGGCGAGGGGGAGGAGGAGCAGGAGGAGGAATAGGAGAGGGAGGGCGAGGGGAAGGCCGTGCCGCCACCTCGGCGGCGGCGGGCTCTTCGGCCCCTCCAGCGCGGGCGGGGCGCCGAGCCGGCAGCCGAGCCGGCAGCAGCAGTCTGCCACGGAATGCGGGAAGGAAGCGTCGCGCAAAGGTTGGGCCAGCCTGCGCGTGCAGCGTGAGCGTGCGTGGCCGCATGCCTTCCACTGCGGGGCGGGCGGGTGGAGTTTCTGCTGCGCCGTGCTGAAGTCCAGGCGGGCGTGCGGGCAGGCGGAGCTCTTCCTCTCCGGCTTTGCGATGGCTGGGTGCCACGTGCAGGGGGAGCTTGGGTTTGACGCCATCAGGGATTTGGGATAGCTTGTCCTTCTTCTTCTCATTCATCTTCTTCTTCTTCTTCTTCTTCGTTTTACTTCTTCCTCTTCGTCTTCATTCCCAGCAAGAAGGACAACATCTCGGAGCGACTTGAGGACCTGCTTGACGCATCCCGTGGTGCGCACCACGTGGCGGCCGTGAGCGAACCACTCTCGCAGGCTGGGCTCGTGGGCCAAAGGCTGGCGGAGACGCACCTGTCGCAGCGCGGGCTCGCCTGCAACATCATGCCTTTCTGAAGCGCCACTGTCTGCTGCTGCAGTGGGGACCCAAACCAAGAAGCACACTACTGGTAGTTCTGCTACGGGAAGCGTGGAGTTCCCAGACCAAAAACCAATGGACGTCCTGGGGTTTCAGGGTTGGGTTTCTTGTGCAAGGTTTCTTGTGGACTGGCCTCCACTGTATTTTTTCAGCGCGAGGCCCTGTGGGGCCGCGCAGTGGCCCCGGCTTTGGAAGACCGGCCAGTTCTGCCATGGGGCCTCCTGCGGCGTATAGGGAGCCTTCTGGAGCTGGGGTCCCTGGAGGTTCCTAGGTGTCTCCCGCCTCTGGAGGTCCACCGAGGATCCAGGCGGCTGCCGTGGGCTTCCAGGAGGCACAAGAGGGCCAGACGAGGTCCGAGCACTTCGATCTCGGACACGCTCCCTTCCCCCCTGCCCTATCCCGCTCCCTCCCCAGACATCTGGTGTTCTGATTTTTCCAGAGGCTGGGCTCCCAGGGGTCCCGAACGGGCCGGGTTTCCATCCCGAGTCGTTCCTTGGCGCTTGCGTGGCCTGGCGAGGGCACCCCTGGAGGCCGAAACCTGCGCAGAGCCCCCCCGAGGCCTTGAGTTTTCTCAGACGTTGGATGCTTGGTCCCCCCCTCGCTCCCTCCATCTTTCATCCCTGCTCTCATGTCAGGAATCCTTGGGGTTCCTTACTTGCCATGATCTTTTTTTTCGCTGGTCGATTGTTCGGGCGGCCCGACTGTTTTCTGCGTGCCGATAGCGATTGCCTTGCTTCCGCCTTTGCTCTTCTCTTGACGCGCTTGATCATCGGAATGGCAAGGATGAGTCCTCCCCTTCTCAGCCACGCGGAGAGAGGGGCGAGGGGGGAAGGCTCCTGAGAAGCACCCTTGCTTCTTGGAAGGCGCGGGCCTTATCTGTAGATGCAAGGTTGGCGCCTTCCAGGAAGCACCTATCTAAGAAGCTTCCCCGCCACCCCTCCTCCTCCTCCTCCTCCTCCTCCTCCTCCTCCTCCTCCTCCTCCTCCTCCTCCTCCTCCTCCTCCTCCTCCCCCTCCTCCTCCTCCTCCTCCCACCCTTCTCCTCCCCCTCCTCCCCCTCCTCCTCCTCCTCCTCCTCCGCTCTGATGAAGAAGATCCGTGGGCTCACGAGAGCAGTTTCAGCCCACATGTGCCTGTCGCTGCTTCGAACCCCGCCCGCGTCGAGACAAAAAACATGTCGCCAAGCTCAGCATTTGAGTGCCAGGCCCTGCCATCCAGTCAGCATTGCCTTGCACCGTCCAACAGAGAGTCTCACAGCGAGCATGGTCATGTTGCTTCCTTTGCCTGTTCTGCCGCCCGCCCTGCCGGCGAGCCGCAACAACAGCACAAGGACGCGCCCTCTCTGCTTGTTTCTGCCTCTGATGCCAGTAATCCATGTCTCTCAGTCAGTACAGTCAGACAACCAAGTTTAACATATCGTAATTTGACAGCCCAGCGTGAGAACCCCCCCCAGCGACCCTGACGCGATCCGTGCCGAACTCGAAACCCCGAATTCGACATCAGCCCAGAGCTCTGGAGTGCCCACAGGCAACAAATCAGTGTCCTGCCGCCGCAAGCCTCGCTGGCTCGATTTCCTCGGCAGCATACAGCAACACAGCGCTGAACAGGTCGTCGCTGGTGCAGTCAGAGCAGCACGCCTAGCACGGCGAGCGCAGCAGCGAGCCATACGGCGTGCCATCTTCAATTTTCGCGACTGGGCGGTCACCGACGACGCCATAGGTATATTACATCGTTCACTACGACCTCAGCCACAACCCGCCGAGTTCACCACGGACCACGGCACCACCATCATGCACCCCAAAGACTTGATCGACAGTAATGTCGACACCTGGAGACGGCTCTGGGCACCCGAAGGAGTTACCAACATCGGTCTGCAGGAGTGCTTCCACCGCGTCGTCGAACGCATCCAGGAGTGCCCGCTGCCACCCATCACCAGCCATGAGGTGCGCCAAGCCATCAAGCGTCTCAAAGCCAACGCCGCTTTGGGAGCTGACCGACTTCGACCAGCCAGTCTACAACGGCTACCAGACAACGCACTCAGCGAGCTTGCCGAGCTGTACAACATGGCAGAGCAGGTTCAGATGTGGCCTCATCAACTCCTACACGCCATTGGCGTCATGAGGGCCAAGAAGGACAACGGTGACAGGATACTCGGCATCATGACCATCATCGCTCGTCTCTGGTCCCTCATCAGGCAACCCTACGTGCAGGCCTGGAACAAGGAGTACTTTGCCCGCTGGGACGCCATCGCCAAGGGCAACTCCGCCTCCCGCGAGGCGTATGAGCGCAGCCTCCACGAGGAGGTGGCCGCCAAGCTCGGCATCACGCAAGCTCACGGCCTCCTCGACGTTTCGCAGTTCTATGATTCCATACATTGGACCACCCTCATCGACGAGGCCCTAGAGCTCAATTTGAGGTTTTACAGTGCACGGCACCACGCACGCCCATGCAGGGCGGCGCCTACGCCGATGCCATCCAACCCACGCGTTCAGTGGTTCAAGGGCTCCGATCGGGCACTCGTTTCGCCAAGATCATGACTTACAAGGCTTTGCTCCACGTCGCCACGTGCCATCCTCAGGCACGGCACCGCATATGGGTCGACGACCTGTCGCAGCGCATGCAGGCCAGCCGACGCGCCCTGCGCGCCGACATGGTTCACGTTCTCACCGACACCTGCATGGCGCTCCAGGACTACGGCCTCAGCATCGCCAAGAAGAGCGTCATCGTGTGCACTCACATCCAGGGCGCCAAGTACATAGCCAAGGCCATGCGCATGAAGGGCTACCCCATCCAGCCTCGCGCGCTGGCCGCATACCTGGGGGCCGACCTCAGCTGCGGCACCAGGCAGGCGCGCGCTACTGCTACCCAGCGGCGTCTACGACACCGCAACGTGCATGCCAAGATCGTCAGGGTAGCCCGAGTCACCGAGCGCTACCACGTCACATCCCGACTGGCCATCCAGGGTGGGCTCGCAGCTGCCAGCTATGCCCGCCAACTCTACGGCACATTTGGAACGGCCATGACTACTTGCAGACGTCGTCTGGGAGATGCGGTCGGACCACGACTCCGAGGACGGTGTTTGACCATTCTCCTCGACATCAAGGCTGCAGAACGGGATCCCGCACGAAAGTTGCCACGTGAATCCGTTGTTGCCTGGCTCACTGCGTGGGCCTCCAGCCAGCAGCGCCACCACGACATCAACAGCGCGTGGGCAAAGATCGTGGAGCATTTCAACCGCGTCCCAGCAGCGCAGCGTGTCCTACACATACGTGGCCCACAAGCCACCATCATCCACTACCTCATGCAGATGGGGTGGGGCCCAGCACGACCGACCCAATGGCACGTGCCTCAGACTGCAGGTCTCAGCGGGGACTCTTGGGTGATCGACGCGACAGAGCTCTCGGGTTTCCCCGGCGCTGACATTCCACACCCGCTTCTACTAGACATCGACACCATCATCTGCCACCAACAGTGGACCTGCGCCAGCAAGCGCCATGGAGGCGAGGGCCTGCAGCATGGTGTAGACAACAGGTCCTACCGCAAGGTGCTCGCCTACTTGGAGCGCATGCCACAGGGAGTAAGGCTGTCCAATTTGATGCTTACCATCGCGGCTGGCGCCATGTGGACACGACAGCGAGTATTTCAGGAGACAAAGATGCCAGACGTTGACGCCAAGTGCCCCAGGTGCGGCCTGGCTAATGAAGACGA
>CAUYUJ010004722.1:0-24717 GCA_963575745.1 Prorocentrum cordatum | reverse complement strand
GGAGGAGGAGGGGAGGAGGAGAGGGAGGGCGAGGGGGGAGGAGGAAGAGCAGGAGGAGGAAGAGGAGAGGGAGGGCGAGGGGGAGGCCGTGCCGCCACCTCGGCGGCGGCGGGCCCTTCGGCCCCTCCCGCGCGGGCGGGGCGCCGAGCCGGCAGCCGAGCCGGCAGCAGCAGCCTGCCACGGAATGCGGGAAGGAAGCGTCGCGCAAAGGTTGGGCCAGCCTGCGCGTGCAGCGTGAGCGTGCGTGGAGGCGGAGGAGGAGGAGGAGGAGGAGGAGGAGGAGGAGGAGGAGGAGGAGGAGGAGGAGGAGGAGGAGGAGGAGGAGGAGGAGGAGGAGGAGGCAGGGAGGAGGAGGGAGGAGGAGGAGGAGGAGGCGGAGGAGGAGGAGGAGGAGGAGGAGGAGGAGGAGGAGGAGGAGGAGGAGGAGGAGGAGGAGGAGGAGGAGGAGGAGGCGGAGGAGGAGGAGGAGGAGGAGGAGGAGAGAGGAGGAGGAGGAGGAGGAGGAGGAGGAGGAGGAGGAGGAGGAGGAGGGAAGAGGAGGAGGAGGAGGAGGAGGAGGAGGAGGAGGAGGAGGGGAGGAGGAGGAGGAGGAGAGAGGAGGAGGGGAAGGAGGCGGAGGAGGCGGAGGAGGCGGAGGAGGAGGAGGAGGAGGGGAGGAGGAGGAGGAGGAGGAGGAGGAGGAGGAGGGAGGAGGAGGCGGAGGCGGGGGGCGGTGGGCGGTGGCGGTGGCGGTGGCGGTGGCGGAGGAGGAGGAGGAGGGAGGAGGAGGAGAGGAGGAGGAGGA
Source organism: Prorocentrum cordatum (assembly GCA_963575745.1). Classification (NCBI taxonomy): domain Eukaryota; class Dinophyceae; order Prorocentrales; family Prorocentraceae; genus Prorocentrum; species Prorocentrum cordatum. Next base: position 23,933 of record CAUYUJ010004722.1, on the reverse strand, counting down.
GGAGGAGGAGGAGGAGGAGGAGGAGGAGGGGGGAAGAAGGGAGTAGGGAGCAGGGAAAGAGGGAGGAGGGAGGAGGGAGGAGGGAGGATGGGAGGAGGGAGGGAGGGAGGGAGGGAGGGAGGAGGTGAGACGCGTGGGTGCACGGGCTTCCGCAGGTGTCGCTGCTGAGGCCGCGCCGGCCAGCGGAGGCGCGCGTGGTGGTGGGCCTGCTGTCCAGCTTGGAGGGCCGCACGTCCACGGACAAGCTTCAGGACGGAAGGGGAACCAACGACGATGAGGCCATGGACCGTCTTCGCAGTCGACAGGGAGCGAGGGGGGGAAATCAGAAGGAGAAGGCCTTCCTAGAAGGCGGGCGGACTTCTCAGAAGCCCTTCGGCCTTTGAGAGGGTTTCTGTGTCTTCGGGGAAGGCTCAGAAAACTTCTCAGAGGGCCAGGGGGCTTCCGAGCCTTCTGAGAAGGCCCGCCCCTTCTCACTCCCCCCCCAGGCTCACCGCCGACAGAGATCATCGAGTCGTCTGTGGCTTTTCTTTACTTGGATTTTCCTGTGCGGTTCTATGTATTTCTTGAGACTCTCTGAAGGTTTCCCGCGCCAATCTTGAGCTGAGGAGCCGCAGAAGCAAATCACTTGACATCTCCGAGGTTGCAATTGTTTTTGGCCTGTCAGGGCCTCGCTGGAGGCGTCTTGGGCGTCTCTTGGAGGCGTCCTGGGGACTCTGGCATCTTCGGGAGATCTGAGATCATGTGAAGGCCCGTTTGGCCATCTTTGGAGTGACTTGGGGAATGTGGCTGTTTGAGAGGGGTCTTGGGCTGTCTTGTGAAGCCGTCTGGATGCCGAAAAGGAGTACCAGAGAGCAAACTCAGGAGACCCTCCCAGAACATATACACTTCGATCAGACAGCAGACGAGCGTTCTAACACGGCCCTATCGCGCAAGCGCGGTGGCGGATCCGTTTGAGCGCATCATGTCGCCACCTTCCCAAACTGTGCCTGGAACCAGATGTCGTTGTCCTCGGTCCATATCTAAACAATCTTAGCCAGCGTGGGCCCCAAACAGTACATCCATGCGGTGCAATCTAAGTGATGCTCTCAATGTGGTGCGATCTAGGAGGTGCAATGAATCACATGACGAACTTGAAGTTATCATCCCCACTGCTCGCGCAACCATCCCACCCACCCCTCGCAACTTGGTTTGCACAACCCATGCGGGAGCGATTGCGATGAGTGCTGGGTGTCGGCTGGTGCATCTCTGCGGCCGCGCTAGCCCGCGCATGCTCGCGCGCGCAGCGGCCAGCTAGTATGGCGCGACCGACGCGGAGGCGGTGGCGCTGACCGCTCGGCACATCCCAGCGGGCACTTCAGTGCGAGTTGGCGGTTTGGGCGGGCGCGGTATCATGGCAACGTCGACGACAGTAAACGCGATGATGGTAGTAGCGGTGCTGGTGACGATGCTGACAGCGACGGCGGGGCAGCCAGTGACGGCGCCGATGCTGATCACGCCGGCGACGATGACGGCGTCTTCGCGTCGGTGATGAAGGTTTTGGAAGGAATTCGAAATTCGCGCGCGGCAGACGCGCGGGAGTGGCTAAAGTGGTATTATTTGATTCGGATCGTGCCACCCCCGCGCGCGCGCAAGGGCGTTCGAACGATTTCGACATGTGCGTGCGCGAAGCCCGTTTCGTATAATTATGCGGAATGTTGAAACACGTATAATTTTTCGAAGAATTCGCAAGAGCGCGCGCGCACGCTTTTGTTGAACATCCGTGTTGCGAAACCTTGTTTTGTTAAAAATGTTTCTTGGACACTCGATTTTGAAATTAAATCCTTCCGACACCGAAGGTTTTTGAAGGATTTCGGCATGCGCGCGCGCGACGTCTCGCGCGCGTGAGCATTTCGGCCCCTTTTTGGACATAGTGTGCGCGCATCGTATTTTTTGCAATGGAACCGAGGGGGGACCGATACAGGTTTGGCTGGGATAGTATGAATTCAAAGGCTGGATGGACATTGGGTCAAAGTCATATGTGTTGTGCATGGGTTCCCGGGGAATTCATAAGTGCGGGGGGGGGGGAGGGTGGTAGAACCTATTTCCTTTTTAGAAAGGAGAATCCATGCTGGGCAATCTACGTGGTGCGAAACAATACAAAGCAATGCGAACCAATGTTACGCAGTACCAAGCAATGCAGAACAATTCAAGGCAGTGCAAGACAATGCATGGCAACACAAAAAAAAACTATCCAATTAACGTACACCAGTGCAATGTATTTCAAAGAAACCACAGTGCAAAACAATGAAACGCGATGCGCATCAACGCGAAGCAACGCAACGCAATTTAGGAAACAATGCGCGTGCACAACAATGCAGAACAATACAAAGCGGCGCAATGCATTACAATGCGACTGCCGTGCGATAGCAATGTTACGATATGCGATTGCAATGGGGTGCGGATGCGATGCGATGCGATGCGATTGCAGGGCAACGGGGCGGGGGTGTGCATCGCGGCGGCGGCGACGGGCGGAACTAAAATGGGGCGGCAACGGACTTGAACGGGGCCGCGGGGGCGGCAAACGGGGCCCCGATGGGGCGGCGACAGGAACGGGGCCCCGGGGCGGCAAACTGAGCCTCGATAGGGCAGCGACGGGAACCGGGCCGCCGGGGAGGCAAACGGGGCCCAGATGGGGCTGCGACGGGAAAGGGACCGCTGGGGCAGCAAAGGGGGCCCAGACGGGGCGGCGACGGGATCGGGGCCGCCAGGGCGGCAAGCACTGTTTGGGGAATGAAGGACCCTGCCGGGCCCCGGCAGTCGCCGGTGTCATAAGCAATCGACGACGTATGACGTCGAGCAGATGTTGGGGGTCCGCGATGTACAGTGTTGGTACGCCAAGCAAGCTAACGCGCGCCCTCTTCGCCGCCCCCTTAATCCGCGCGGCAAGGACCTCTGCGCGAACCGCTCCTCGCTGCTCGGGGTCGTTCCGGGCTCCGTTGGCCGCGCCCGTGCTCTCTCTCTCTCTCGCTACGTCGGGCGTGTCCCTCTACAGGAAGAAGATCCAGAATTAGTCCCAAACGAGTATGGGGACGTTTTGAGCATTTTTGAAATATTCTCTGACTATTTTCTAAACTTTTCGTTCAAACTCCGCGTGTAGTAGGAGACGCCCGACCTAATTCTCTAATCGGCACGGTCGAAATCGGTATGGAACGAATAGGTACAAAGACCGACAGCCGTCTTTTTTTCATTTTAGACAGGACTCGCCATTGGTGTCGCTGCATACGTTCTTTTGAGGCAGGAGGCCGCCTGACCAATATCAGCCGCTGTCAGGTTTGGGCAATGTTGTTTGTTGTTGGTAATTTTGCCCACTTTTTCCGTACCAATTTCGGGCGTTTTTTTCCCCCCCCCTTTTCTCTCTCTCTATCTCTTGCGCCAGAGCTTTCACGACGCGTTGTCACTATGAAGGGTGTCCGCGGTTCTGTCGGTTCGGCTGCGGTTGCGTTCGGTCGGGTCGACAAGGGTAGTTGTTGTGTCGTTGCTATGCCAATGCTTGCGGCCTGTCGGGCTTGGTTTGGTGGGTTTCGCTTTCGCTGTCGATTCGGTTGTTTCTTTTCGATTCTTCATGTCGACGTTTACGGCCTCGGTTCTGATGGAAGGGGGTCCAAGTTTCCTCGCGGTTGTCAGTACAGTGGAGACCCATGCCAAGAAACACCCTGCTTGCCTCCAGGGTGCCCTGGGTTTCTTGGGCTTCGATGGCTTTGCTGCGGACAGCGTGACGCTCCCACACCAAGAACCAATGGACGTCCTGGGGTCGGCGTCACCCCAACACATTTGTACTATACGTGCATCGCCCCCCCGGGGGCGACGCGCGCACCGAGAAACCTTATAGCATATGCGTCGTGGCGGGCGCTTTCTGGCCACGCCGCTCGGGAAAAGATATATACTACAAGATAGGTATACTATGTGTTCGGGTCGGACGCGCGCCTCCAAGGAGGACATCTAGTATCAGTATGTCTCTGTGCGTCCCATGGGGTCTCAGGGTTGGGTTTCTTGTGGGAAGTTTCTTGTGTTAAGTCGGGCCTGTCCCTCTACAGGGGGAATATTCCAAAATAGTCAAAAGATAGTTTGGGGACTATGTTTTCAGTATTCGGCGGTATTTTTTGAGCAGTCTGTGAGTATTTCTTATGTTTCGTCCAAAATCGGCCTGTAGGGGGACAAGCCCGACTTAGTTCTTGTGGTCGGGCCCCTGCTGTACCCCGGCGGCCCTCCTGGGCCCGGGGGGCGCCCGGGGGCCGACCTCGGGACGCGGAGCCGGTCCCCGGGGGCGGCTCCGAGGTCCGGTGCCCTGGTGTCGGCACGAGCGAGATGGGTACGGAAGGAGATGGCGTACATCGGGGGCGGAAAAGAGGGGGGTGATGACCAGGGGGGGGGTGGAAATCATGGCGGGGGCCATGATATTTCCCCAGATTTCATGGCGCCTCCTCTTGTTTCATGACGTCCCTGGCCCCCCCCGCGGGGCCGCGCACATGCCGCCGGTCATGATTTGCACCACCCCCTCTTGGACACCCCCCTCTTGGCCGCTCCCAAGTACAATGCCCAGCAGCAGTTCCTGTTCATTGTGAGCAGGACTCGCTGTCGCTGTCGCCGCGGCCTGTGCACATTTGAGACAGAGAAGGCCGCCTGCCCAACAGCCGCCGCTGTTGGTTTGGGACACCATTTGTTGTTGGGCATTGTACCCATTTTTTCCGTATCCATTTCGGGCGTTCAAATGGTATCGCTCGGACGTGTGCACTTTTTCTCGGCGGGGATTATTAAGGAGCATCCTGGATCCTCCTGCGAAAAAACCGCGCACGAGAGCGAGAAAAGCACAGGGCATGGACTTCCGAGCAATGGCCAGGTGCCCGTTTTCCCTCAGGGCCTTCACCCATCGGTCGTTAGAAGAGGGCATTTCTGGATTCCCAGATTCCAATCTACTTTTGGCGCCTTCCTACTTCAATGATCGAGTGGCTTCCCGTCTTCCCCCCTCTACAGGGGGCGGGCGGTCACCCAGTCTACTTTCAACGCCCTCTTACTTCATGGTTTTACCTACTTCTTCCGACCAATGGGTACTCGTCACGGCAATCCTGGCCGATTCTGAGCTCGTCGTCTCCTCAATGGCGACATGCGAGTCTCACCTCCGCTGCCAATCGATTTGGATCGGCAGGGGTTTGCAGGTGGGGCTTCATTTCGGGCGTTCACACTCGCAATTTCTGAGCCCCCCCCCATGTCCTACGTAGGACCAGCTAGGACTTGGACTGGCAGGGGTGGGGCTTGCATGTGGCTTCCAGTTTAATATTTGGTCAGAGTGCGGGGATCGACCATTCGTGCGCTGTCCCCCAGCGCGGTGTGGAAGGGGGTTGTAGGGCGACGCCGCGTCCTTGCTTCTTCATGCTCCAACTGAGGTTTTGCCTGCGGGTTTCTGTTGTTTTCGAAAGAAACCAGTGGGTTCCGGGACCTTCGTCAGATGCGCTGCGGCCACCCGCGTTGTTGGGAGTTTCCGAAGGGCTCCTAACACCTAGCGTTGCGTGGGGTTCCCCAAGCAGTGCCAAGCAATGCCAAGCAGTGCCAAGCCATTCTCAGCAATGCCAAGTAACGATTCGGTTCCAAGCAATGCCAAGCAACCTCAAGCAATGCAAAGCCAATGCCACGCGTAGCCATAGGAATCCGCAGGCGTAGCCGAGAAATAATGCCTTCACCACAATATTCAGTATTGTTTTTCTCAGACAGCACGTCGATATATGGGCATATACATACACACAACTGTATAATACACATATATACACATATATGTGTGTGCGTGTGTGCACTCATGTTCATGTGTACACATACGTACACCCGTGCTCGTATCATACTTCATGTGCATACATTTGTTTATGTAGATGCATACATGTATGCATATGTAGATGCATATATAAATAAATTTTCAATACGTATGTCTGTATATATACGTATATAGGTATACGTATAGGTATATGCCTATGTGCTTGTTTATTTATAGTATGGGTATATGCTCATGTATATGCCTATGGTCCCTTTACATGTATATATCTACATGCAGGTATATGCCAATATGGTCATGCAACTCATCATAGGCATACGTATCGTCATTTCTATAGGTGTATGTGCATGTATTTGCGCATGTAGTTGTATATGCGTACGTCTGTGTCTATGTATATATGCATGTGTATGTATATGCATATGTGTTGGTTCATTTGCATCTGTATAGACAGTTGCTATGCACAGTCTATGTACATTTATATGTGCTTTACATTCTTATGCATATGTATATGCATGCGCGTGTGAGTGTTTACACATGTATGTGTATGCCCATCAGCATTTGTATATGTATACGTATGTGTATATGTGTATGTATGTGTAAATGTGTAATGATATGTGTAGGCATACGTGCATGCTTGTGTATACCTTTACGAGCTAGCATACGACATGGGCATATCCATGTACATACATATGCCGTATGCGTATGCGTTTGTGTATGTGTATATGAATACGTAGACGTACATGCACATGTATATGTATATCAATAGGTAGATGGACTTGTTTAGGTATATGTATGTGTATTGGCATTTGTCGATGCATCATCATTTGTGTGTATATATACATATGTATGTGCGCGTGTGTATATACATGTATACACATACGTATGCTGGTATGCAGTTATTCGAGAAGGCAAGGGGGTCTGCTGGGGACCTGTTGAGGCAGAAGGCTTGGGCTCTTGGTTCATGTTCCCACTCTTGGGCCCTTCTGGGGGCCCTCTTGGGCAGTATTGGGCGCTTTTTGGGCCGTCTTGAAGCGCTCTCTTGGGGGACTCTTGAACCATCTCGGGGGAGTCTTGCGGGCCTCTTGGGCGCGTCGGAAGCTCGACAAGGCGAGAATGCGAAACCTTTCAAACACCTCTGGGTAATCAATGGTTTGGGCCTGTTCGGACCTTGCCGAGAGCTCTCTTGGAGCCGTCATGGGCCGTCTTGGAGGTGTCTTGGGCTGTCATGGAGGCCTCTTGGCCCATGTGGGCAGTCTTGTTGGCCTGCCTTGGCCGTTTGAGAAGCCATCTTGAGTATCTCCGACGCCTTGGAGAGCGCCAGGGACGTGTCTGGGCGCCGACAGAACCTATGAAAGGAGGTGCGGCACGCACATGGGGAATGCAACGAGGGCGGGGGCGGGACCCTCAGAAAATTACAAAAACCTGCCAGGCAGCACTTGACATTTTAGGACGCCTCACCGTGCCAGCAGGTACTTTGGCGGATATATATATATATATATATATGTATACACACACCCATACATCTATATACATATTCATCTCTCTCTCTATATATATATATAGATATGTATGTGCACGACTACATGCATCTGTATCTATGCATATGCACCCATGTGTACTATGCGTGTCGGCTGCACGGTCTTATACTGAGGGGCCGCACGGTCTTATACTGTTCCTGGGTGCGTGGCCGAAGTGGGGTTCCGCGGTACCGATTCTTGTTTTTTCCGTTCGGACGAATTCTTGCACTGCCTTCGATTTGTTGTTGAGATATTTTCCATTGCTCCAGCAACGCTCCAAAAACCGCGGGCTTGCCTCACGGGGCCGAAGAAGATGTTTTCACGTGGCGGCGGCGGCAGGTTCCCCACGGGGCCAGAGAAGGTATTTTGTCGCTCCTGGCGTATTTCCGTTGAGCGCCCTGTAGTTCCTGTACCGTTCCGATACAGCCGCATTTGGCTCGTGTGCATGTGTGTACAGCCCTACCCATCTCCTGAGGACCCGACGGGAATCCTTCGGAATCCCACGGAATCGCCAGGGATTCTCAGGAATTCACCTAGGAGTCCTTAGGGATGCTGAGGAATTCCTAGGGATCCGGAGGCTGTCCTGAAGGATCCTTCAGAATTTTGAGGGGTCCTGTGGGGTCCTGCGGTTTCCGGATGGATTTGGAACAACCCTGAGGAGCCTCCCAAGATTCTGAGGAAACCGGAGGAACCCTGAAGGATGCGGGATTCTTTAGGAATCGTGAGTGATTTGGATGAATTTTGAGGAATCCTTAGAGGGTCTTCTCTTGCGTCCTTCTCGCGGAACGGAGTTGTGAACCGCCATGTTGTCATTGGCAAGTTAGGGCATAAGCGTGAGCGATGAAACGGCACACCAAGCTGAAATCTTCCTTGGCGCGCTCCGTCGGATAAACCCCAAGTCGCCGGGAACTGCACCAGCTCGCCAGGAAAAAATGCAGAAGCTATTCGGGGAAGGGCCCCCCCAAGGCCAGGTTGAGTTCTCCCCCGTGGGCTTCTCGTGGGTCCCTCTTCGGGCTCTTTGGCGCCGTTCTCGGGGGCTCTTGGATCACCTTGGGGCTGCCTCTGGCCGTCTTGGGGCGCTCATGGACTCTTGGGGGCCATCTGGGCCATCATGGGGCGATGTTGGCGGGCTTCCTGGGCCGTCATGGAGCGTCGGAAGGTCGAAGCAGCGAGGACGCCACAATGTAGAAACAAACGCGTAGGGAACTAATGATTTTGGTCTGGCGGAGCGGTTGTGGGGTCCTTTCCTGGGCCCTCTTGGGGTGTTCCGGGAGCCTAGTGGGCCGTCTTGAGCCTGTCTTGGGCCGTCTCGGGGCGCTCTTGGGTCGTTTCAGAGCCCCCTTGGACCGTCCTGGGGCTCTTTTGGGACCCTCAGGTTCCATCTTGGAGCTCCTGACCCTGGGACAGATCACGCGGCGTTTCCTCGGGATATCTGGCATTTGGGGGTCTGGCCGCTTAGAGAGTATTTAAAATATTCAATAGATAGGATTCTAAGGGGCTTGAGGACACTCTACTTGGTGCCTAGCGGCATGGTGTCGGACATACGCGCTTGTATGTGCGAGCCCTTGTTGCGAATATCGTCATGGTCGCGACAAAGACAGACAACCGAACACATAGAGGGGAAGTGATAATAACCAACAACACATGTAACAACACATATCAACATTTTCAATATAATCTTTACATCGTACTTTATGATATTGTTGGCACGGTGAGGAATGGTATCATACACAACGTAATCTGCGGGCTATGACGGACTTGTCCAGACGGACCCATGATGCGGGGCCAGAACCTTGCGCAGGAAAGGGACGCTAGTATGATGGTAAGGGGTCAGGGCGTGATGATTTGGATCGTGGGTGTGGTTGTGGCATGATGCTCAGGTCATTGAGGCAGTAGATTGACGATAGTGAAGGCGGCAAGGAAGAGGGGAATGATGACAACGAGGTTGAGGATCATATGATGGGGGTGACGGCGAAACACAACATGATGATGTCATCGCCATGAAGACGACGATACATACAATACCAGGAGGACGGGGATGCGCATGGACAGTAATACGTGGCCCGGAAGGAGGACAAGGATGTGTGAGGAAATGATTATGAGCATCAGAAGCAGCAGTGCTGACAGCAGCAGACTTGCCCGCCAGGCCTCGACACTGCCACCGGCGAGATTTCAGCCTGCCTGAGCGAAGGCGACGCACTGCGTGGTCGCGCATGTTCACTCGGCTGTCTAAATAGATATTTCAACCTACGGCGCCGTCTAGCATGACATGTACCGGAGTAGTACAAGACCCACATCAATGCCATAGCATCGCATGCCAGTATCATGCTATCGCATACCGCATGCTATCACCGTCGCACACGATACAACCAATTAGGGAGGCATGCACACACGCAAGGAGTAGTATTCCATTTCATGTATACAAGTATGTTGCGATTGCGTGGTGCACTGTAGCTCAATTGTGTCACAAGACGCATTCACACTCTTATGACGTAGCATTGGCATTATCACTAGCACTGCAGCCTTTGAAAGGTTTTCGTCTAACGCCGCCACGCACGCCCATGCCGATTCACGGCGTGTCGGGAATGTCCACACCCATGCCGCCCGCCTTTCTGTAGCGCAGTCGTGTTACATGTGGACCACACTGGGTATTCATGACACCGTGCCATTACTTCGGTTTGTACATGCCCACCACGACGTCTGGCAATTATCCATTCAGTGTCGAAGAAAACGTGGCACATCCCACTGCGCGTTGTTTCCGCATTCTGCCCATAACGGATGGTTCGCGTTTTTTGCGCCTAGCCCAGGCCGCACCAGGCACATTGTCAGGCCGTCAGGTCGTCTCAAGCGAAATTGCCCAAACCAAGCCAATTGTGCAAATTTGAGGACGTCTGAAGCGAAACCGGGCCCAATCCAGGCCACACCAGGGCCACACCAGGCACATGTTGAGCATGTCCTAGGCGAAACGGGGCCCAAAACAGGACCAGGGGCCAAACCATTTCGAGGATGTCTCAGGCGGGGCTCGGGGCCAAACCAGGCCAAACCAGGGGCCAAACCAGGTCCCGGACAGAATCGCCCAAACCAGGCCCCATCTATTCTCTTTCATAAAGTTCTAATTGAAGGAGTGGATCACCCCAGGGACCCCCCCGCAGGCGGAAGCCCGTTTGATTGTATGGGATGGGGCGCTTGGACCGCGCGCCCCTCTGATGCGGCCCGGGTCGGGCGCGGAGGTCTTCAGTTGTCATTCGGGTGGTGTTGGGGCCTCGGCGTGGCGTCAGGAGAAATACTTCCGAGCCAGTGGTATCGCTGTTCGTACTACCGCTAGTCGATTTTACCGTAGCCTAGCCTCGCACAGCAGAAGCATGCCATAGCACAGCTCAGTGTAACCATCTTGTAGCATTATCATGCGCATGAAGCAGCATTGACATTAGGACTACCACTAGCCCCAGCTCAGGCAATACAATAAGCGCTACGAATGTCATTCCCATCGCCCATCACCATTGCCATTAGCAATGATCTTGGCATTAGTGCTCGCATTGTCATACCATAGCCGGGCATTCTCATCGCCATTCACATAATTAGCGCTATCGCTACGACCGTAGCCAATCTAGTTTTAAACCTTGCGGAGCAGGCACTTGCATCGCCTAGCGTAGCATACGCATAGGCATACACATCATAACATAGCACAGCTTTCAGCGACACATAGCACAGTCGGGCCATTTGCTTCTTCCATTGGATGGCTTCCACTAGCACCCATCAGTACAACATTGTTTTGCCACCACCGCCGCTAGCATACTGTTAGGGCCGATCATCACCATTCATCGCTAACATAGGCACACTATGATGAATCTCCTGGAGGCCTCGCGCGGCGCACAACAGTTGCACTTATCTATTCCACACGTTCGCCCCTTCAGATGTGGGATGACGTTCGCGCGGCGGTGTTCTGGCGTGCATCCGATGTAACTCAGACGTGGATGCGACGTAGGTCCGAGGTACATCCGACGTGGATCGGACGTACATAGGGTCTCAAGTTGCCTCGCGAGGCCTCCAGAGTTTTCCTCATCAGGCACAGCACACCGTACCATCACCGTTCGTCATGGCACGGCGGACCATAGCAGGCCGCAGCGACGTCCAGTCGCGCACTCTTGGTCCCAAGCAGGCTCTGCCGAGGGGGTGCAAACCTCCACCTGTGCACAGATGACCAAGTGGCGATGGCGCCCCGAGGCCAGGTTCCCTGAAGAAAACCAGTGCAGTTCAATCAGTGCTCTGCACAGCAACGCGGCGCAACGCAATGTCAGGCTGTAGAAACAAAGGAGTGCAATGCAACGGAGCTTGACATAGCGCGGAGAAGTGCAAGGCAGCCCAGTGAACCCAAGTCAGTGCAACACACCTGAGCAAAGCAAAGCAGTGTGCCGCGCCAGACTTCACTGCGAAGCGCAGCATTTGTTATGCAAGCAAAGCAACGCCGTACCATGTGTCAATTGTTTCGTTGTTCACGTTGTTATTTTAGCTCGTTCCAAGCTTCGGCTCTAAGAATCAAATCCTAATCGTGGTCTTGCCTTATCCGCTTGACGAAGAACCTACCGCGTAGGGAAATGTAAGTGCACATGAGTACCTTTGCGTTTCACGACCCATGTGGCTTGTTCACTTTTCCCAGTCTTACGGTGATGCGATTTGTCGGATCTCGCTGCACCTCTGGAATGCAACCAGTCTCAGAGGACGTTTGAGTCGACAGGCCTGTTGAGCATCGCAGCGCCCAGCTAATGCCAAGGTGTGCGCACACGATCAGATTGTATGGCTGTATGCGAAGCTGCCTCTCCCGGTGTTGCGCTTCCCCTTCAGGCCATGCGGTGGCCGTCGTTCCCGCCCCGGACGGGTGGGAGGGCCCGATGAAGGACCGCTGTGGCCCGGGCGCTTGGTTATTGCTTTTGCTGTTGTTCCCATCCCGTCGCTAAGGAGCAGATTGGGAGGAAGCTGTGGAGACGAGGGCCGACAGGAGATCCGTGCCAATCTGAGCAGTAGTTGTTGCCGGTTGGGCCGCGAGCGTCGACCGTCTGTGGCGAGCATCGTCTGCCCAGAAGCGGCCACCGTCACTCTTGGACAGCATCTGCTGCTGGAGATCGCTCCCACGGAAACGCTCCAGCCCCGCCGTCTCCTCGTCTTCCCCCGGCGGAGCCCAAGAGGGTGGAGGCTAGCGGGTGCAGCAGGCGTGCCGGTACTTTTCAGCCTTCGGCTGCGTGTTCTGTTTTTTTTGGGGGGGGGCGCAGCACCTGGTGGAGAAGGGGTCCGTGGGGTTGGCGAACGGGGCCCCCGCCTGGTCGGGCGGTCGGGGGCACGAGGAGGACAAGAGGGGACGAGGGGGCGGCGGGACAGGGCTTTGAGAGGCGGAGGCCGCCCAGAGCTCCACAGAGAGTTGCGCCAGAGTTGACTCAATGCTCACGTCATCGAGCGGTCACGGAGTGATGGCTATCCTTACCCTGCACGCCATGAGGGCCACCCGTGGCAAGGTCCACCTGGACCTGAGCTGGGGTCAAGTCGGCCTGCCCAGCGCCCCCAAGTGGGCGCCCTCCAGGCCAGACACCCCGACGTTTTGTTTGCTCGCATCCTTCCTGAGCGTTGGGTGCTCGTTTTGACTTCGCAGCGCCGCGCTGCACCTCGCCTCCTCCCCCTCCTCCTCCCCTCTTCCGCCGCTTCTTCCTCATCCTACTCTTTCATCTTCCCACTACCACGATCAGCATCATCATCGCCATCACCACCACCATCATCGCCAGCATCATCAACACCACCATCATCAGGACGATCATCGCCAGTGTCGTCGTCATCGTCACCACCATCCTCATCGCCATCATCGTCGTCATCATCATCAGCATATCATTATCGGGATCATCACCATCACCATCATCATTATCAGCATCATCATCAACAACACCATCATCATCATCCTCATCCTCATCATTGTCATCGCCATCATCACCATCATCAGCATCACCATCATTATCATCGCCATCATCACCTCATCACCATCATCACTATCATCACCATCATCACCATCGCCATCATCATTATCATCATCATCGTCATCATCATCATCACCATCATCATCATCATCATCATTATCACCATCATCATTTTTATCACCATGAGGATCATGATCACCACCATCATCACCACCATCATCATCATCATCATCATCATCATCATCATCCCCATCAGCGACGGCAGCAACACCATCATCATCTCACCATGAGCATAATCATCATCACCATCGTCGTCATCATCGTCAGCATCATCATCATCATCATCATTATCATCATCATAATCACCATCCTCGTCATCATCATCATCATCATCATCATCATCATCACCATCACCGTCACCATCACCATCACCATCACCATCACCATCACCATCACCATCACCATCACCATCACCATCCCCTTCACCATCAGCATCACCATCATCATCATCGTCAACGTCATCATTATCATCATCATCACTATCATAACCATGATCACCATCATTATCATCATTATCATCATCATCATTTTCATCATCATCATCATCATCATCATCAACATCATCATCATCATCATCATCATCATCATCATCATCATCATCATCATCATCATCATCATCATCATGCGCACCATCGGAAGCTCAGCCGAAGGATCTATCGGCAGGGTTCGCATGTGGATTTGGGTCCCTTGCCGCACACCCCTCACACGATTCGTGGCCCCATAGGGAGCTCCACCGAGCGCTCCAGTGGCAGGGTTCGCATGTGTACTCGGGTTCATTTTGGTACACCCCTCACGTTTCGTGGTCCCATAGGGAGCCCCACCGAAGGCTCCAGTGGCATGCTTCGCATGCGTACTCTGATCCATTTTGGAAGATTCTGGTGCACCCCTCACACGCTTCGTCGCCCCATAGGGAGCTCCACCGTAGGCTCCAGTGTGGCGGGGTTCGCAGGCGTACTCGGGTCGATTCTGGTGCACCCTTCCTACGCCTCGTGGGGGGAGCTCCAGGGAAGGCTCCAGCGGCAAGTGCCCTTCCGCTCAAGCCTGCTTCTCGCCGCGCGCGCCTCGCCGCTCGCTGCCTCGCCCGTGCCGCGTGCGCTCACGGCGCTGGCCCGGGGCCGCCGTGCCGCCGAGGGGGCGGCCCGCGGAGCCCTCCTCGCGGCCCACGCGGCGGCTGGGCTCGCGGTTGGCCGGCCTCTGGAGTGAGTATCCGTTATCCGATCCCCATCCCCTATCCCCATCCCCTTCGAGTCTGAGGTGGATAGACCTCCTGCCCTGACACGTCGATGGAGGAACTGGCCGTTTTCGGTTCGCGAGAGGGCGTCGCGGCCGCCATTTTTGCAGGTCCAGGTCCGTCGGTTTCGGTCCCAGGCCGCTTTCACTAAAGGGAGGTTTACTAAAGGGAGGTTTGTCCACCGCCGATCGAGACCCCCCACTCAATTGCCACCCCAGTTGGGGATACACCCCTCGAAACCCGAACGGAACGGCCTATATCCCCATCTAGGGGGGCACATCGGCCAGTGGGGCCCAGGGCACGCCGCTGGCGAGGGGGATCGGTCAAACGATACTCGTGGAGGGGGCTCGCTTGCTGCGGCCCGCGGAGGGTCTTCGCCCCGCGGCGGTGGCGAGCCTGCGGAGCTCCGCTGCCAAGCCGCCCCCTCCCGCCCCCGGCGCTGCGGCCGCCCCTCGCGCGCGACGTCGACGGCGCGGGCGCGGCGGTCGAGGGGGCGGTGCCGCGGGCCGCGGCGCAGCTGCGGCGACGGAGCCCCCACTGGACGGGGGCGCGATGGGGAGCTCGCTCCAGTGGCAGGGTTCGCATGCGTACTTGGGTCGATTTGGGCGCACCCCTCACTCGTTTCGTGGCCCTAGCGGGGGCTCCACCGAAGGCTCCAGTGTGGCATGCTTCGCATGCGTACTCGGGTCGATTTTGGCGCACCCCGCAGACGTTTCGTGCCCCTATGGGGAGCTCCACCGAAGGCTTCAGTGGCAGGGTTTGCATGCGTACTCGGGTCCATTTTGCCACACCTCTCACACGCTTCGTGGCCCCATGGGGAGCCCCACCGAAGGCCCCATGCGTGAAGGAGGCGGCTTTGAGTGTAGTTTTCCGTTTCTTGTCGAAACGTTCAGGGGCATTGCTTATCCTGCAGCATGTTCATGTGCACTGCGCGCTCCTGCTACTATCCGCCGCGCGTTTTACAGTTGGTTGTGTTCTTCGCCTGTGTATTTTGCTGTTTTCTGGGGCGCCTTCCCCCAGATCTCTCGACCTCTTCCCTCGGACCAGGGTCTCGCCTCTGACCGTCTGCCGACCGCCCCCGGAGCCCGAGGGCGGCGCCCAGAGGCCGACACTGCGACGCGCCTGCAGGAGGTCTGCGATGTCAGTGCGCCGGAGGTCTGAGACCTTCCTCCCCTCGAGGTCGACCCCCGGACCCCTCCCAGGATGCTCTCCAGCCAGGAGTCCGAGGGGCATCCGGCGGTGCAGGCGAGAAGCTTCCCGGAGGACCACGAGGTCGGAGCAGGGCCAGCCAGGCATCCTCGAGCGGAGCCTCGAAGAGAGAGAGAGGTCTGCGCGGCGCCGCGGCCGGGATCCCCAGCGGGCGAGTGCGAGCGCGTCCACGCCAGCCAGCGCCCCGAGCCCCGCCACGAGGGCCAGCGGGTCGGGGCGGCCTAATAACTTGCGGTTGTCGTCGTCGTCGTCGTCGTCGTCGTCGTCGGGATCCCATGGGGGAGGTCCGAGGGAGGCTCCGAAGGGCCGGAGGGGGCGCTCTCGGCGCCCCGGGGGGAGGGCCCGAGGCGGCGCTTGGTGGGCCCCGGCCCGGGAGCATGTGAGGTGCCGACGCCGAGCTCCGCTGGGAATCGTGCTCGCATTCGTCGTCGTCGTCGTCGTCGTCGTCCTCCTCCTCCTCCTCCTCCTCCCTCCTCCTCCTCCTCCTCCTCCCCTCCTCCTCCTCCCCCCTCTCCCTCCTCCCTCCCCCCTCCTCCTCTCCTCCTCCTCCTCCTCCTCCTCCTCCTCCTCCTCCCTCTCCTCCTCCTCCTCCTCCTCCTCCTCCTCCTCCTCCTCCTCCTCCTCCTCGAGGGCGCTCGTAGGAATCTGGGAAACGTAGGACTTGAGTAAGCCGGAACTCGGGCTCGCATTCGTTCCCTGGACGAGCCCGCCCTGGGTCTTGACGGGGTCCAGTGTTCGTGGGGCGTCTGCAGCGGGAGCTCGCGGTCTCGTCATTTTCGTGATGGCCCCGTCAGGCCAACTCGAGTCCCCCGAACCCGAGGCTTCCGTCTCCCCGAAAGAAGATCGCGGCGGACGGCTTTTCGGCGTCTGCGGCCTCTGGGGGGCCCTTGCGGGCCCCGGGACCGTCCAAAAGCGAGTTTGGGATAAGGTGCGGGCCCCGAAGGAAGAGGTCGAAGACCTGGGCCCCAGGGGCCCGCGTCGCGAGAGCAAGCGACCTCGCTCGATGTCATTCTTCGTGCTTAGGGGATCGGAGAGTGACCTAAACATCAAAACTCGGAGGTCCGCGCGGATTTCTCGGATCGGCGCCTCGGCGCTGCACCCCCCCTCCTTGGCGTGCGGAGCGCGCCAGGGGGCCCCAGCGCCGATCCGAGAAATCCGCGCGGACCTCCGAGTCATCCTCGCCCCGACTTTCTCCTCGCCCTGGCCTCGTCTCAAATATACCGTCATGCATTCAGAAGACCCCGGACAGCTCTGCGGCAGCTTCGCGTCGTGTCGGCCGGCGGCGGCCCCAGCGCGGGCGTGTGGGGTCGAACGCAGCCTTGTGGCCCGGAATCGGCCCATCCTTGAACGATCCGGCCTTTTTGAAAGGGCCGACCGTTCAAGCTTGAACCGTCCCCGCGCTGTCAGGGACCAGCGCCGGGGTCGACGCGACGCGAACCTGTCGTGCACAGTTCCCGATGGGGGGCCACGATTGGCGATGCGATGGGGGGGCCACCGGTCTTGGGGGGCTGGCTGGCACCTCTCACCGGGGGGCCACCATGGGGGACCAGGGGCCACCGATCTCGGGGGCCCGGCATCCCCCACGGACGGAGCGTTATAACAATTCAAGACGCTTCGCGTGCAGTGGATGCTTCCCTGCCACCATGTTTGAGAGGATCGCACGTGCTGGTCACCCACCTGTCCCAGCTTGCACCTCCACCTGTGTGGTCTGACGCCGCAGCGCGTAACACAGAATTCCCTGGCATTTTGCTCAGGGCTGCACGTTGCTCGAGCTTCCCTGGGCGTTCCAGATCAGCCAGCCAGCCCCCGCCCTGCTGCTCCAGCTGCCGCCTTGTGAGCTGGCCCGGCCGGCTTGTGTCGCGCCCAGTAGCTAATTAGGCTTGCCCGTCGGCCCGCGGCTTGCCCGTCGGCCCGCGGCTTGCCCGTCGGCCCCCAGTAGCTAATTCGCCGCCTGCGCTCTTCGCTCGCGGCCGCGACCAAAAAAAGTACTGTGGATGCCCATGCCAAGAAACACCCTGCTTGCCTCCAGGGTGCCCTGTGTTTGTTGGGTTTCGATGGTTTTCCCATGGAGAGCGTGACGCTCCCACACCAAAGATCGATGGACGTCCTGTCCTGGGGTCTCAGGGTTAGGGTTCTTGTGGACTGGCCTCCACTGTAATCCCACCAGCCCATCCAGAGACGAGGCCCATGAGGAGTTGCCTCGATCAGGAAAGTGGGCAGCACAGAGGACGGGTCCCTCTCGGAGCGCTCTTGGGACACTCTTGGGGCCGTATTGGGACTCTTGTGCCTCTCTTGCGTCTTGGGGGCCTCTTGGCGGTCCCAGGGGCCTCTTGGAGCGTCTCGGGTGCCTCGGGGAGCCTCTTGGGGCCTCTTGGTGGTCTCTAGGGAGCCTCTTGGAGGCCTCTTGGGCACCTCTTGAGGCTTTCTGAGCGCCTCTCGGGGCCCTCTTGAGGCGCTCTTGGGAGCCTTGGGAGCGCTCTTGGGGCCATCTTGGAGGACATCGATCAAAAACGAGGGGAGCTCCAATTTGCGCCCCCCCTCGGGAGCACCGACAATCGCCTCCTGGACCCCTCTTGGAGCGCTCTTGGGCGCTCTGGGGGCCGTCTTGGGGCTCTCCTGGGGCTCTCTTGGGCCATCTTGGAGCCATCTTGAGGCCTCGGATGGCCATCGGAAGCGAAAGGGCGAGAATGCACAAATCATTGATGTTCTATGTTTTGGACGATTTTTTGCCTCTTCGGGGCCTCCTTGGGAAGCTCTTTGGCCACTTGGAGCCGTCTTGGAGCGGTCTTGGGGCTTTCTGTGGCCATCTTGGAGCTATTTTGAGGCAGCTTGGGATATCTTCAGCCATCTTGAAGCTCATCTTGGGCTCTCCGAGGCGCTCTTGGAGCCATCTTGGGCCATCTTGGACGCTCCAACCCCTCGGGGGACCCCCCGTCCAGGTCCAGGGGAGTGGATAGGGGGAGGGGCATATCCCTCCCCGAAGGGGAAGAGGGGCAGATGGAAGTCAAAGCACCCCGCCTGGACCACCTACGCCCTGCGGGATCCTTTTCGGAATTTGCAAGAGCCCGTAGGAATCCCAAGGGATCCTGACACCTGCGACATATTCAGGAATCCTGGAGCGTCGTCATGAATCCGCATGCGTCCTTTGGATGCTTCGGGAATCTCGAAGAACAGTGCATCAGCTTTCGAGGGAAGCCGTGTATCGGCATACGCTTTCGGAGTGGGTCGGCGCTGGGCCTTCCTGCCTCGGCGCGCGGGGCGCGGCAGGGGGAGGCGCCTCTCGGCGCCGCCAGAGGGGCGGGGGGATCAGCGCCGATCCAAGAAGTCCGCGTGGTCACCTGACAGTCTGTGTGGTACTCGTGTTTTTTTGGGGGGGGGGGGGGGTGTTTCTCCAGGTGGGCAGGGGGCGCGCACCCGGAGGACAGCTCGGAGGTGTCCGTGCAGCTGGTCCGGCCGACCGGGCAGGACTGGAAGGTGCCGCCCCCCCTGCCAGCCTCTCGATGGATTTGCACAGTCGAATGCCTCAGCGCCACCCTTCTCTTCACAGGTGCTTGCGCATGCGAGCGTTGTGCGAGCACAACAGGCTGGCAGTGTTCTCATCGCTCCTTGCTGCTGCAGCCCGCTGCCGCTTGGCGGACACAGGACGGGAGATGCGGGCACATAGTCGTGTCTTAGCCTGCCGCTCCTCCGCTCCCCCCCTCTTCTGCTCACCTCTCCTCCTCCCCACCTCGCCTCCTGTTTCCACCTCTCTTCCTCTCGCTCCTTTCTTCCTCCTCTCCTCCCTTTTTTTCCCCCCAAGGGCGTCGATGGGGAGGCTGGCGCAGCCGACGCTACTTTCCCCTGTTCCTCCCCATCTCCTTTGCGGCCGCCTTCTGCGCCAAATGCCCCGTTGCGCGGGCCCCCCTTTCCGCAAACGAGGGAGGGGGGGGAGGAGGAGGAGGATTGGCCATCCCAGAGGATTGGGACCCCAGAGGATGGGCAATCCCGGAGGATGGGGAGCCCTGGAGAATGGGCCATACCAGAGAATAGGCCATCCCAGAGCTTGCCATTTGTTCCACCCCTCGCCAGCCTCCTCCGAAGCCTCCTCGGGGTTTCCGCGCCCGCGCTCGGCCAGCGGCAGGGAGTTGCAGGCCTTGTTTCTCTCCCCCCCGGGCCCCAGGGCTGGACCTAAACGCTGTCTTGCTGGATTTCGGCCGTGCTTTGTTCTTCGTTTTAAGAGGGAGGTGCAGGAAAACAGCTGGAGCAAAACGACAAACACAACGAAACCAACACGAAGAACAGCGTTCAGGTCCAGCCCTGCCGAGCCCAGAGTTCCGCCCGAAGCGTATGGTCGCTCAGAAGACGGGGAAAGCCCTGGGATGCACCCAGGGGGGCTATTCGGACGCACGCCTATTGAGGGTGGACGCCCCCCATCGTATAACCCATGGCTTTTTGCCTTCAAATTTCAGGCCCAGTCTGAACACCGCGAAGCCAGGATCAGGAAGGGATAGGGAGAGAAGAGAGATAAAGATAAATACATATACGTATATGTATATATACCTATACAACCACCCTTCGGGGGATAAGGAGGTGAGGGGGGAGGAGGAACCAACGTGTCACTCAATACATCTCGCGATCGATCCCACTATCGATCTCACTATCGATATCACTCGATCGATCTCACTATCGATTCCACTATCGATGTCACAATCGGTCTCACAACCGATCTCATTATCGATCTGATTCTGTCGATCTCACTATCGATACCACTATCGATCTCACATTCCGTTTCACTATCGATCTCACAATCGATCGCACACTCGGTCTCACATTCGGTCTCACTATCGATCTCACTATCGATCTCACCATCGATCCCACATTCGGTCTCATAATCGATCTCACTATCGACCGCACTATCGATCTCACTATCGATCTCACTATCGAGCTCACAATCGATCTTACCATCGACCTCACTATCGATCTCACTATCGATCTCACGATCGATCTCACATTCGGTCTCACTATGGAACTGACGATCGATATCACAATCAATCTCACAATCGGTCTCACTATCGATCTTTCAATCGATCTCATAATCGGTCTCACTATCGATCTCACAATCGATCTAACTATCGATCTCACAATCGATCTCACAATCGATCTCACTATCGATCCCACTATCGATCTCACATTCGATCTCACAATCGATCTCACTTTCGGTGTCACTATCAATTTCACGATCGATCTCACTATCGATCTCACTATCGATCTCACTATCGATCCAACATTCGGTCTCACATTCGGTCTCACAATCGATCTCACTATCGATTTCACCATCGATCTCACTATCGATCCCGCTATCAGACTATGGATCTCACAATATATCTCACTATCGATCCCACTATCGATTTCACATTCGGTCTCACTATCGATCTCAATCGATATCACAATCGATCTCACAATCGATCTCACATTTGGTCTCACTATCGATCTCACTATCGATCTCACTATCGATCTCACTATCGATGTCACGATCGGTCTCACAGTCGATCTCACTATCGATCTCACGACAGGACACCAACGGGACACCGACGGGACACCGACAGAACAAGGGCGGGCAACCGACATTCGGTCTCACTATCGATCTCAATCGATATCACAATCGATCTCACAATCGATCTCACATTCGGTCTCACTATCGATCTCACTATCGATCTCACTATCGATCTCACTATCGATCTCACGATCGGTTTCACAGTCGATTTCACTATCGATCTCACGACAGGACACCGACGGGACACCGACGGGACACCGACTGGACAACGGCGAGCCACCGACGGGACAATGCGTGCCACCGCTTGACAAGGCCGGGGGGGGGGAAACATTTGTGTTGGCGGACCCCTAGCGACAGCAGAGTGAATTCCTCTCGCCCGCCCACGCAGCTTCGCCTCGCCCGCACGCACGACACGAACACGAAACCGAAATCGATTTCCCGGTGGGGGGCTCTCCGTTCCACTTCGATCTCACCCCCTCACCTCCGATATATATATATATACACACATATATATATAGAGAGAGAGAGAGAGAGAGACCGCACGCAGCAGCGACAATAGCGGCGCGCACCACGCTTCATTAGTACATGCTTTGAATCACTTATCATTGCGAGGTCGTCATGTCTTCAAGAACCCATGGGGGGCATATATATATATATATGTACATATATATATATATATAGAGAGAGAGAGAGAGAGAGAGAGAGACCGCACGCAGCAGCGACAATAGCGGCGCGCACCACGCTTCATTAGTAGATGCTTTGAAACACTTATCATTGTGAGGTCGTCATGTCTTCGAGAACCCATGGGGGGCACATCGTCAGGGGGACATTTCACCTATTGAGATCTGGGCGGTTTTCCTTGTTGGCGAACTTGATGAAGAGGAGGGCTTCAGGTGGTTGCAGGGGAGGGGAGGAAGAGCTTCGAGTGAAAGAGCCCTGAGCAGGATCACCCCGAGACTCCCCCTCACACACGCCGACATGTTTGATGTATTGAGTGTGTATCGCGGCTGCGCGCTCGAGTCTACCGGACAAGGTGATCGCGGCACAATTCCCCGCATCAGTTGTTGTGTTTTCACGCCTCTTGGCTGAGCAGTCTACCAGGCAGATAATAAACATGATACTCTTGTTATCGGGTTAACATGTCTAGCACCAGCACCAGCACCAACCACCAGCGCCATTCCCAGCGTTACCACCGCCAACCACCAACCAAGTCCACGATCACCACCCGCAATCCCTCTGCCGCCGTCGTTTCGTCGCATTTTCTTGTCATCGTGATCATCGTGTGCTGCTGCTTCTCTGTCGGCTCGTTGCCTTTGTTTTCAGTGATACATGCTTCCCTTTCCTCCCGCTCCCGCCCTCATCCTCCCAAGATTCCTGCTACTTCTCTTCTTCGCCTTCTGATTATTCATTGTGCAGGTTGTTTTTCACGTTGTTGGGCCAGACAGAATGCCGTTCAGCTTCGAGCCCGTGAGCATGGGTGGTCTGCCTCCAAGTCAGCCAAGGGGGCGGGCGGGGCGCAGAAGTAAGGGCAACGTATAAGTTTCTGCAGAGCACGTTGAGACGGCCTCGTTGTGATGCTTAGCCGCGATAGCACGGACATTTGGGAGCACAAATTACGTGGTCTGCCTGCATGCTTTTCGAACCCCCTGACGACCTTCTGTTTGGTCACCATGGGCCGATCTCGGCGGCGCGCACGTGTGGGCTGCGTGATGGGACTTGCTTGCTCAGAAGGCCGCCTCAGAAGGCCGCCCCGAGTCCGCCTCCTGTGCTGCCGCCGGGGGGGGGGGGCAAACAAGCAGGAGGAGGAGGGAGGAGGGAAGGAGGAGAAGGAGGAGGATGGATGAGGAGGAGTAGGAGTATTGAAGGAGGAGGGCCCGACTCACGCTTGAAGGCCTTTGCTGCCTTTCCACGAGCTCGCTCCTACCTGCCGCGGCATTCCCCGACGGCTGAGCCAAGGCCGCCGTCCTTCGCCCTCCCCCGTCCGCGGCCCGCCGCGTTTCCGATGCGCGCCCTGTGGGCCTGCACCACTCGCCGTCCGCTCGCCCCCGGCGGCCTGGCACCCCCCTTCGCAGCTCCGTCTTGGCGGCGGCGGACACCTTTCGCCGCCTGTAGGGGCCACATGCGACGCCTACCCCTACCCGCCCCGATTTCTGAGGGGGGAGGTGTGGTTTCACTTCGCTCGGGAGCTCCTGGACGAAGTGAGCCCCCCCCCCCCCTCAGAAATCGTGGGGGGTAGGGGTAGGATTCGCATGTAAGCCCCTAGCCTGGACTCTGCCGGAATGGACTTTGGCACCGAGTTCGCCCGCGGCGTGGCAGTCCATGCGACGCGGGCGCGGCGGCCCACGCGTGCTGGGGTCACGGGTCAGGCTCTGGCCCTGGCAGGCAGTCTGGTGGTGTTTTTTTTCGATTCTGGGTCCCGGGAGGTCGTCCCTTCCCTGGGACCGTTCGTTTGTTTTCGCCTTGGATCGTTGAGTGATGGTCCCGGGCCCCGAAAGCGGCAAACGGCCCCCAGAGGCCGACACTAGCGAAACGCTGCCGTCCATGGAGAAAGTGTACGGAGGAGCAGGAGGATGATTTTGAGGAGGAGGATTCTGATGATGATGATGATGATGATGATGATGATGATGTG
>CAUYUJ010004721.1:45000-67410 GCA_963575745.1 Prorocentrum cordatum | reverse complement strand
CCACGGCGAGACACCGCGGGACACCATCGGGACACTGCGAGACACCACGGTGGGACACCCCCAGCCACCGCGCGCCCACCTGAGGGCCAGACCTTTGCATCCGAATCACCCTAGCGACGCCAGGATCAGTCCTCTCGCGCGCCCACGGCGAGACACCGCGGGACACCATCGGGACACTGCGAGACACCACGGTGGGACACCCCCAGCCACCGCGCGCCCACCTGAGGGCCAGACCTTTGCATCCGAATCACCCTAGCGACGCCAGGATCAGTCCTCTCGCGCGCCCACGGCGAGACACCGCGGGACACCATCGGGACACTGCGAGACACCACGGTGGGACAGCCCCAGCCACCGCGCGCCCACCTGAGGGCTGGACTTATGCATCCGAATTGCCCTAGCGACGGCGGGGTCATTCCACTCGCGCGCCCACGCAGCTTCGCGTCGCCCGCACGCACGACACGAACACGAAACCGAAACCGATTTCCCAGTGGGGGGCTCTCCGTTCCACTGCGATCTCATCCCCCAGCCTCCGACTGCTTGGGATTCACGCTGGCTAACATGCTTGTTCCCCTGTTGCGAAGCAACCGTTGAGGTCCCCCTGGCGCACCCAGCCCAACGTGTGCGTTCAGTCTGCCTGACAGGACCTTCCATGGCAAGCACCCCCCCCCGGCCGACCCCAGCCCCTGGCTTCTCCACCCTCGACCCGGCGCCCGCCCGAGCCCGGGGGGCGGATTCGCGCGGCGGGCGCCGCTGGATGATCTGGTTGCACGCGTGGCCGATCTGCCCAAAGACCACGTGGTGGGCGTGGCGGCCCTCGTGGGAGAGCTGCGCGCTAATGTGGGCGCTCATGATGAAGCCCAGGGTCACCACGGCAAGGACGCCCGATGTGTGGAGGGCCTCCGCGATGAGGAAGGTGCCGTACACGCTGCCGATCACGATGCCCACCTCCAGAACAGCCCGGTAGTGCCCGCGGGCCCGCTTGACCCAGGCGTTCAGCAGCGCCCCCGCGAGCACGCCAGCGCCACAGCCGCCGCATGCCACCTGCAAGAACTGGCGGCTGACGTATCCGACGGTCGGAGCCTGGCTGTCGATGGCCCACTCCTTCAGCACGTACGTGAGCACGACGGCGACGCCGTCGTTCAGGAGGCTCTCGCCCTCGATTAACGCGGAGAGTTTCTGCGGCGCCCCCAGGGACGACAGCGCAGCCACCACCGCCACGGGATCGGTCGCGGAGAGGATAGACGCCAGCAGCCAAGCTGTCGCCCAGGTAGGCGATCCGCCCTGCACGCGCACCGCGACCTTCACGTACACGCCCGTCAACAGCGTATTGAGCAGGACACCCGGAACGGCGAGCAGCGAGGCAGACGGCAACACCTTGCGGAGCACCCGCCATGACAAGCTCGAGGCACTCTCGTACAGCAGGGGCGGCAACACGATGTACAGAAGCGCATGAGGGTCGAAGTCCGATGCACCCTGGAGACCGTGCACGAGCCTGTCGAACCCGTAGCCCCTGTAAGCACCGTCGGCGAAGACGTTCAGGCAGAGCGCGCCCACGGCCTTGCCGGCCAGGAACATGACGACCGAGACGGGCAGCCGGTAGGCGGGGGGCACCAGCAGCAGCGCGTGCTCGATCGCGCAGCACGCGAGGCAGCAGAACAGCAGGAAGGCCAGCGTCTCCGCCAGCTGGTAGGTGCCGTCACCGCCGCCGCCCAGCGGGGCGTGCCCAGCGCCCGCCTCGGCGCAGCCGCCCTCGGCGGTCGGCGAGCCCTCGGCCCCCAGCCGGCGGGCGCCAGGCGCCCCGCGGGCCTCCCGGCGGGCGCCGTCGGGGCGGAGCGCCAGGCCGGGCGGCGCGCGCAGGGCCTGGCCCGCCGCGCCGCCGCCGCGCGCGAGCGCCCAGCCTGCTGCTGCCCCGCAGGCCAGCAGCGCGCAGGCGCCCGCGAGCGCCGCAAGGCAAGCAGCCCGCGGGCGCCAGGGGCACCTCCCCTCCGCCCCGGCCGTCCCTCTCCTCGCCGCACCCGCAGGATCGAGGGGCGTCGGCTGTCCACCTCTCCTGTCCTGCCCTGGCCGAGCCTGGGCCCAGGATAGGCGCAGATGCCTCCATGGCCGCCCGACGTGGGGAGGTCATGATCGTTGAAGGGAATGGGTGAGGCCTTCCGGCAGGAAGGCACCAGTGCTCCACCACCACCACTAGGCCTGTTCAGGGACATCCTGGGCCCTGGCATGGTCAGCACACCGCCATGGCCAAAGCCAGGAAGGACTACACACCGTCATGGGTTGCAGGGTGGCCTTGGCCAGACATTGTGGTGCACACGTGCCTTCTGCGGATTTCACTCCCCTCCCACGTGACCCCCGCCCCTCCACCCACCCACCCGGCCCTCACCTGCAGTGCGCCAGCGCGGCCCTCCGCGATCCTGCGCGCTCCCCCCTACCTCCCCTGTCGTCCCCAGCGGGAGCTGCAGTGAGGTAAGAGGGGAAAGGCCACGCTGGCGAACACAGCTGGACTATCCCGTCTCCACGTCTCGGAGGAGGGGCACCGATAGGGGAGGGCCAGCTCAGGGGGGGAAGCATCGACCTGTCATCGGCGATACGTCGCGAACAGACTGGCGACAGGCCCCCGACTGCGAATCCGCAGTCCTGGGCGGGGTGGGCTACCAGGCCCCCGTCGGCGATGAATGGGCGATGGCGGGTCGATGCATCCCCCCCGGAGCCTCTCCAGCCCCCGTTTCGTTTTGGACGCCCGAAAGGGGCACGGAAAGAATGGGCACGAGGCCCAGCAACAAATGTCGTCCCAGACCAACAGCGGCCGCTGTTGGGCAGGCGGGTTATCTGTCTCAAATGGGCACAGGCCGCGGCGGCGCGGACAGCGAGTCCTGCTCAAAACGAACAGGAACTGCTGTTGGGTAGCTCCCCCTTTCTTTCCGTACCCATGTCGGTCGTCCCGATTCGTTGCCCCTGAGTCTCTCCCCGCCTCACCTCTCGACGGCGCCGGCGGGCGGGCGGGGAAGTGCGGCCGCGCCGCCGGCAGCTGCCGCGCGGGAGTGGCTGGGACACGGTCGCCCCCACGCCATCTACGCGCGTGTGGGCGGCGCGCACGCCGGTGGGGCACATGGCGGGCGGAGAGAGGGGCCCATCATGGCTGTCGGCGGCGGGCAGAGAAGGCGGCGAGGACCTTGAAGGCAGTCAGGCCTGGAACGCCCGCCGGGCAAGGCTCCTCCAGCAGGCACGATCGCTGGGGTGGTTCAGGGAAGCGACAGGGAAGCGAAGAGGCGAGAGAGGTATGGCGGGAAGGAGGAGGAAGAGGCGTTCAGTGCCCTACTCATTCCTCCTTCTGATCAGATTATTGGTACTTCGTATCTGATTGGCTTTCTCCCCCCCCACTTGGTACTGCCGCAGGCTGGGTTGCGCTCAACCTGTCGGACCACTGTTCTCTGCTCTGCTGCGCGCTGGGCCTTCGCTGCACTCGTCCGAGGCAACAATTTCTTCGCTCACTCCAACTAATCGGGAGCGGCCAAGAGGGGGGCGTCCAGGAGGGGGGGGCGCAAATCATGGCCGGCGGCATGTGCGCGGCCCACAAAGGAGGGCCGGGGACGTCATGAAACAAGAAGAGGCGCCATGAAATCTGGAGAGACATCATGGCCCACGCCATGATATCCGCCCCCCTAGTCATCACCCCCCTCTCTGCCGCCCCCGAGCTAAGTCGGCGCCGCTCTTCTCGTACAGAACGCAACAGGCGCAGCCCTAATGTCTGGCCAACGTCAACATGAGAGAGGTACGGAGGGAAAGACGTGCAGGAGGGTGGTGCCGCGAATTCTCGAAGCAGTACCCCTATCAGGGGGCTGGACCCTCTCCCCTGGGCCGGGGTTCATCCTTGGGCAAGTTTTGACGGCCCTGGGTGGCCGAAGACAAACAAAAACCTTCCGCCGCGGTTTGTGTCACGGCGCGACGGGCAGGAGAGGGTGAGCCGAGGGGCAGAAGGGGGACAAAGGAGACACCAGGCAATCCAGCTATGCAAGGAGAATGGACGGCCTGGGCAGTCTGTCCCTCAACCAGCATTTGGCTGTGTACTCGTTTTTGAAGTGAGCACTTCCGTCCCCTTATCATCATCCTCCTCATCATCATCAGCACCAGCATCATCATCATCATCATCATCATCATCATCATCATCATCATCATCATCATCATCATCATCATCAGCAGCAGCAGCATCGTAATCATCATCGTCATCATCCTCATCATCCTCATCATCGTCATCATCTTCTTCTTCATTATCTTCAACATCATCAGCAGCAGCATCATCATCGGCATCGTCAGTATCAGCATCAACATCATCATCATCAGCAGCAGCAGCATGATCAGCAGCATCATCAGCAGCATCAGCATAATCATCATCAGCATCATCATCACCATCATCATCAGCATCCTTATCCTCATCCTCATCCTCATCATCATCATCCTCATCCGCTGCAGCAGCGTCATCATCATATCTTAATCATCAGCATCATCATCAGCATAAGCATCAGCCTCATCAAAATAAGCATCATCAGTATCATCATCAGCAGCAGCATCATCATAATCGTCATCACCGTCATCAGCATCATCAGCATCGACATCATAATAATCATCCGCATCATCAGCATCTGCATCATCAGCATCATCATCGTCATTATAATCATATCATTACCATCAGCAGCAGCATCATCATCATCGTCGTCGACCTCATCGCCATCATCATCATCATCAGCATCATCAGCATCAACATCATCATCGTCGTCATTAACAGTAGCAGCAGCAGTAACATCAGCATCATCATCATCATCATCATCATCAGCAGCAGCATCGTCATCATCGTCATCGTCGTCATCATCGCACCATCATCATCATCATCATCATCAGCATCATCATCATCATCATCAGCATCATCATCAGCAGCAGCATCTGCATCAGCATCAGCATCAGAATAATCATCAACCGCAGCATCATCAGCAGCATCATCCTGCGCTGCTGCTCCCGCAAGTCACCCTCCTCCCTCAAGCCTCCTAATCCCTCCCTCCCCCAAACCTCCTTCTGCAACCTACCTTCTACCTGCCTCCTACCTGTGGGCGATGCCGCGATGCCAATTGATGCCAATGGCGCCATTGTCGTCACTTCCGCAAGTTCCTGGGAAGTCAGGCGGAGCGACCTCTGATCCAGACCTGAATGATACCTCGCCCTCCCCAAAAACGGTCGACTGCGCAACCGTCGCAACCGTCCAAACATGTTCGCGCTTCGCGCTGCGCGAAGCGCGAGGCGCGAAAAATGTGGCGCTCTCGCACCGAACCCTGGGAGGAGACGATGAGTAAAATGGACAATCTGACTCGACGTGTCGGGGCTCGCCGCTGCCAACCCATCCAGAAGTGGTCGTCATATGAGTGCATGAGATGCGTGTTTGGTATGAGGTATGACTTGGGATGGCGTGGTAGCGAGAGCGGAGATCGGAAATTGTCACACAAGGTGCTACAGCTGTCAACAAGAGCACTGACCTACGTTGGCGACTTGCTGTCAGAAATAGTCACAAAGCGAGGGCTGCCTGAGCTTAGCAGACCCTGGCATGCCACAGCATGAGGTAGCAGTGCTCAGCATTGCGGGCCACGTGCAAGAGTCATAGCACGGCGTAAGCCAGCAAAACCATGCGCACGCACTGTAGCCTTTTCGTGAACCTCAGCCCAGCTTTGCCAAAGTGCGGCTTGGCTTAGCTCAGCTTTTGAGGCTGCTGGCCTAGCACAGCATGGCTTGCGCTCCTGGCGCAGCTCGGCCCAGCCCAGCTCTGTCAGGACGAAACTCGATCATCCTAACTCTGCCATCGGCGATGCATCGGCGATGTATCGGCGATGCACCAGAGATGCTTTGTCGACGTCGGCGATGCATCGGCGACGCCAGCGTGCAGAAAGTCGGGCTCCACATCGAGCCGCGTCGCCGATGCATCACCGATGCATCGGCGATGCGGCGCGATCCTCCGACCCCATCTACTCCGACCCCATCTAGGAGGCCCAAACTGACTGTACCTTGTCTGTGCTTCGGCTTTCGCTCGAGCATCCCCTCCGAGACTCGGGCCCGCCCGCGCGGCGCTTTTCCCG
The DNA here is from genome assembly GCA_963575745.1 of Prorocentrum cordatum. Classification (NCBI taxonomy): domain Eukaryota; class Dinophyceae; order Prorocentrales; family Prorocentraceae; genus Prorocentrum; species Prorocentrum cordatum. The sequence goes on along the minus strand of CAUYUJ010004721.1, from coordinate 61,297 downwards.
CCTGGGCGCCCAGGCGCGGGGCCCGGGGGCAACCGGCGGGCGGCTCACCCGACGGGCCCGCGCCGCAGGCAGCGGCAGGAACACCCGACGACGGGGCACTTGTCGCCCGGGGAGACAAACCAGCGCCTGGGGTTAGATAAATGCTCCTCCTCCTCCTCTCCTCCTCCTCCTCCTCCTCCTCCTCCTCTCCTCCTCCTCCTCCTCCTTCTCCTCCTCCTCCTCCTCCTCCTCCTCCTCCTTGCTCCCATCGTATTTAAGGACCACATCCCAGAAATAGCTTCGAGCACCTGGAGAAGTGTCGAGAGAGCGTCGAAGCAGCGTCGAGACGGTGTGGGACGAGTGCCTCCCAGGGCCCGACACGTGAACACCATTGAGTTTCGGTACTCTTTCTGCTCGAAATTCTTTCTGGTGATCAAGGCTAAACTGGGTTGGGACATCATAAGCCTGGGGAAGACGCCAGCCACACGCCTGCACCGACCCCGGCCAGTAGGGAGCCCACGAAGGACGCACGCGCCCAACCACGCACATGAGCACGGCCCCCCGATCAGCGAAACCAGCTTCACGACACGAACGCTCGCGCATTGCACTCTCGAAACCGACGTGGAATCATGTACGTGTACGTCCTGCTTTTAGGGACAGCGATGGGGGGGGACTGGCGTAGGGGGTGATGCATCGCCCTGGAATCGGCGCTAGATCGCCTAGATCGGCGATGGGCCCCCGATGGCGAAACCAGACCTTCATGGGCGGGGTGGGGCTATCGGGCCCCATACTGGCGATCGCAGTGGGCGATCGGGGGTCGATGCGTTCCCCCCGATGCCCATCCCCCACTATCGTTAGGTCGGGCATGTCCCCCTACAGGCCGATTTTGAACGAAAAATTAAAATGAAAAATGTAATCATAAAAAAATAATCGAAGAATCGTCCACTGACAATTTTTTGACTGTTTCTGAATTTTCCTCCTGTAGAGGGACATGCCCGACTTCACCCTATCGTTGCCCACGCTTCTTTCGCTCCTGAGCCAAGCCCATCCCCTGGGCCCAGGATCTGTGCTTAAGCCTGCCTCCCCGACACAGGCCCTGGACCCAGCACCGGTCCCTCCCAGGACCGGCGCGGTTGCATGGCTCGAGCAGGGGGTCGAATGCAGAAGCGATGAACCCCAAAATGGATTTTCCGTCGAATCGACGAGCATACGCGGACCTTTCGTAGTTCTACGAAGGAAACAACTCTGGGGTAAATCAAGTATGTCCTCCTCCTCCTCCTCCTCCTCCTCCTCCTCCTCCCCCTCCTCCTCCTCCTCCTCCTCCTCCTCCTCCTCCTCCTCCTCCCCCCCTCCCCCTCCCCCTCGACCTCCTGCTCGAGTGGCCGGCGCCCCCCGCGGCGCCTGAAGCACGCGACGTGGGCCCCGTGCCCGCACCCGGAGCACGGCGCCAGCAGGCCTCGCGCCGGACGCCAGCACACGGCGCAGGCGGGCGCGGCCCGGGCGCGGCCGCCCTCCAGCTCGGGCGCGGCGTCCTGCGGCGGGCGGCCCCGCCGCGGCTCGGCCCGCCCCCGCCGGAGCCCCGCCCTTCCCCGTGATCCCGCGGCCCCAGACACGGGCGCGTCGTAAAAAAATCAAGGACACGCAAATAAATACACACAGATAAAACGATTGCCCAGATTTTCCCATATTTTCTGGGTTTCTGCCTTCCCGCCCAATTCCCATATTTTCCCATATCTTCCTGGGAATCAACGGTTAATTGTGTTTGTGTGTTTCTTCTCCTCCTGAAAAAAAAAACGGGACGGGAGGTCTTCCAGGGGTCTGGACTTCCAGGGGCGCCGTGCCGAAAAAAACAAGACGTCGCATGTCTGGGACCGTCACCAGCCGCGCCCACCGCCCCGTCCCTCCCACCCACCCCCGTTACGCCCCTTCTCGTCAGGGGATCCCAAAACGGGAGGCAGGCACGGGGCTCAGCCAGCGGGGCCCTCGGCATCGTCAGGCCTGTCTCCCTCCCCCGGTGGGCCAGGATTCCTCAGCGCCACCGGCCTACCCCCTGGAGGTGAGGATAGAAGCCGCGGAACCCGACGGGGCAGCGGGGCCGAGGCTTTCCCAGTGGAGGTGGGGAGCGGTCTGATCTGCGGACGCGTAGCCCCCGGTCAGCGCTGCCCTGGGTCGGCCAAGGCCCTAGCGCGAACACCGGCCGACCGCGCAGCAGCTCCACCAACCCCGAGCCAGTGGAAGGAGGCGAGGGGCGGCGGCGCCCCATGGCTACCCAACCCGGGACAGCCCCATGGCTTCCCAACCCGGGACAGCCAGAAGGGATTGGCTGACCCCTGTTAGCGCAGGCCCCTGCCACGTCCGCCACGACCAGCGACGCTGACGCCCGACCCCGACCACCAGACCTCCCCCCTCCCAGCAGCTCGTCAGCTCTCGCTCGGCGAAGCCTCCCGCGCCAGGGCGCCAGCGCCCCGGGCCAGGACGGGCCTTCGAGCCGACGAGACCACGGCAGATCTGCCTCGTCGCCTGGAAGTCCCCCGAGAGAGTGGCTACGGAGGGGAGGGTATCACCCCCGGCAATACAACGCTGGACCCTGGTCGCAGCAGGCTTGAATAATACAAATAAATCGCGAAACACTCAACCTTCCCTCAGCCGTGACGAATGAAAAACCTGACTCACTCTAACTCACCCCCTGGAAGGATAAATAACGATTCGAACGGCGCCACACGAGGGGGGGTTCTCGAACCATAACAACCCAACTTCAAACACAACACCCCACTCCGGCGATGAATAAAGCTTTTGACGCATTGCAGAATCATCTCATGAGCAAATCACTCTGGCTTGGCACGACACAAGTCGTTGGACAGGGGCCCAAACCACCACCAGAGGCCACAATATTCCCGAAAGGCTCCCCACATGCCCCCAAGATGGCCCCATAAGGCCCCCAGAAGCCCACAAAAGGGCCCCAAAAGGCCCCCGACATGGCCCCATGAGGCCTCAAGAAGCCCACCATCAGGCCCCCATAAGCACGCATACAGGCCCCGAAAGCCCCCGAGAGCGTCTTGGAAACCATTGAAGCCATATGGCGCCTTCTTGGGGAAATATCGCGGCCTCTTGAGGCCATCATGGGGCCTCCAAGGCCGCACTTTGACGATTTTGGAATCCTTTTCTGGCCGTCTCGGGCCCCCCCGGCCCCCGCTTCCACTATTCGTGGGGCCTGCCGAAACTGTGGGTTTTTCGAATGTCCCCTGAATAATGGAACCCCCAAAAAGCAAATTTTCTGGACGCCCCTCCGGGCGGGCCGGGGGTGGCTTTTGCGCGCGCAGGCCAATAAAAACCAGCCGCGGCGACGCGCCAAAAAGTGTTCAGAACAAGGGGCGAAAGCGGCGGGTCCCCCGAAATCTTAGAAATTTGTGATTTCCGCTACTTTTTCTGTAATATTTTTTTTGGCTTCCTGGGGCCTCTTGGGCCGCTCTTGGGGGCCTCTTGGGGGCCTCTTGGGGGCCCTTGAGGGCCTCTTGGGGGCCTCTTGGGAGCCTTTGGGGGCCTCTTGGGGGCCGCCGAAAGCTCCCCGAGGGATCAAAGAAAAAACAAAAAATATTGGGGCTCTCTTGGGGGCCTCTTGGGGCGCTCTTGGGGGCGTCTCGGGGCGCTCTTGGGGGCCTCTTGGGGCCGCAGCATGGAGCAGCACCAGCATGCAGCAGCAGTAGCAGCAGCAGCAGAAGCCGACAACTGACAAATCGCGCGCAGGCAGACCCCCCACTTGGGAAAAATGACGGGGGGTCCGATCGAAATTGACCCCCCTGGAACGATGAATAACGGCGGAAACGCTCCACCACTAACACCCCCCCCCGTTGACGACTGAACCGGCTCGAATGCACTTACCGGGTCAACCCTTCATAACCAGGGGTGATGGGAGGGTCTCCAGGGGGAAGAGAGGGGCAAGATCGCTCGTGAGGCTTGCTCACCAACAACGAGAGGCATCGCGAACCCCATGCCCGACTTCGTGGGACTCTGGACTGGCCAAACACTTCGGGGGCCAACTGAAGGATACACCAGGCGGGCCCACCCTCGATTGGTCATGCGCTTGGATAGACCCCTGGCGTGTACCCACGAGTTCCCCTTATTCCCCAATCAGTGCTTGCACTGACAGGGTCCTAGCGGAAATTGAAAAATTTGGCGAAAAAATCCCGCCGATTTGGGTGGCCGGCTGGGTTCCAGGCTTCCCGGCTCCGGGTTCCCGGGTTCCTGGTCATTGGTTCCGGGCCGATTTCGGTGGGTTCCCGGTTCCCGGGTTCCCGGGTTCCTGGTCGATCTCATTATCGATCTCTTTATCGATCCCATCTCAAACCATCCACTGACTGGGTTTTTTCTGGTGTAATATTCTGAGCTGCCAACTCTTACGCACGTCTGGAGAGGGACGGAGAGGGGGGGAGATACATAGCGAAAGAAGGAGGCAGAGAGAGACGAAGGGAGTGGGGAGGGGGAAAGGAATGTCGGGAGAAGCCAGGATGATGAGCCAGAAAAGCGCAGCCTGAGGAGCTCCATGAGCTCAGTGGTGTTCAAACCTGCTTCGAGCCCAGGCCCGAAGAGCCAGGCCCGTGTTGATGCAAACTCCCAGACCCGCATCCAGAGATCGGCCTGCGAAGGTGAGAGAAGGGGAGAGGGGCAGCGAGAGCGAAGCCCACCAGTGCTACTGCTGAGGGGTGCAGCATCTGCTGCTCTGTCGGGCCTACGGCGCGCAGGATGCCCCGCAAGTCCGCCGCAGAACGCGCGACGGGCTCACGTTGTGATGACGCCGCCGCTGGTATCTGACAGCGCGTGGATCATTCGACCTTGATCGAACGAGGCGTTCATGTGGAGGAAACAAAAAAAAAACGATGCCCAATAACAGATGCTGCTCACAATCGCGCTTTTGGGCAGGCGGCCCTGTGCCCCAAACGGTCAACGCACGTGGCGACGCCGACAACCAACTGTCAAAAATGGTCAGGCGTTGCTGTCGGTCTTCGCACCTAACGAGGGATATGTCGACCCCTATCCCAGGCTTTGGGGGGTTTTCGAATGGACCAAAAATTTGGGGCCCAACCCTGGGATATATGATGGGGGGGTGCGTCCGAATAGCCCCCTGGGGTTGTACCCCAGGGTTTCCCTTCTTCTCTCAGCGGATTCATTCTTCGTCGAGAAGTCGGGGGGTGGGGAGAAAAATCGCCTGCAAGCACCTCTTCTTTCCGCACCCATCTCGATCGTACCGCATAAAGACGAAACCAGGGCGAGGACAAAATCGGGTGAGGACAAATCGAGGATGTCCGAGGTCCAGCGGCTGTGGAAGCTATCTCGGGCGCCGCGGGTTCCGGAACGCTCTGAGAGCGTTCCGGAACGCTCTGCAGCGGATTGATCCTTGTCCTGGCCCCGCCCGACCGTACAGTCGGGGCGTTGACCTAAGGAACCCCAAATAAAGAACGAGGCCCCCTTTTCCCATCAGTTAAACTTCGATTTCCCATGGAGAACCTCAGGAAAACCCAAGGCAAACTGTAAAACAATCAAGGGACACCGAGCCCCTCCCCAACGAAAAGGGTTCCTTATTCAGCGCCCCGACTGTACCCATCTCGATCGTACCGACTTCCGATGGCGCAGGTGGCTCGACGTCGGCACGTTCCAGGGCACGGACCGGAGGCGCCCCGCCCCCCCACACATCCGCGCCCGCGGGCGCCGCCGCGGCCTGCGCGAGCCTACCGACACACACACCGCCACCGCCCCCGACATCACGTCTGCACCCTGCCAGGGGGGCGACGATCAGAAGCGGGCCTCACGCGAGATGGCTCAACGACCTTACGTGGTGGCTTTTGTAGACCGCCGGCGTGGCACGCCACACTGGAGAAGAGGGGCTGGCACACGACCTGACGCGGGCAGCTTATGGGCTGATGTCGGCGCCGAGGACTCCATTTTTGTTGCGTCGCTCAGGTGGTGGTGGTGGTGGTGGTGGTGGTGGTGGTGGTGGTGGTGGTGGTGGTGGTGGTGGTGGTGGTGGTGGGTGGTGGTGGTGTGGTGGTGGTGGTGGTGGTGGGGTGGTGGTGTGTGTGGTGGTGGTGGTGGTGGTGGTGGTGGTGGTGGTGGTGGTGGTGGTGGTGGTGTGGTGGTGGGTGGTGGTGGTGGTGGTGGTGGTCGTGGTGGTGGTGGTGGTGGTCGTGGTGGTGGTGGTGGTGGTCGTGGTGGTGGTGGTGGCGGTGGTGGTGGTGGTGGTGGTGGCGGTGGTGGTGGTGGTGGCAGTGGTGGTGGTGGCGGCGACCTCCCTTCCTACGAACATCCGGCGTTGCCCAGGGCGCCCCTCGCGGGGCACTGAGGGCCCTGGGGGCCCCAAAGTAGCGCGAAGAGCCGGGGAGACACTGTGCCAGGAACACATCTGGCGACCACCGAGGCGGTTGTGGTGGTGGCGGCGGTGGTGGCGGCGATCCCCCTTCCTCTGACGAGGCGGCAAGCGTGGGGCGGTCTTGGAGCCTCTGGGTCACCGAGGGTCTTCTTGGAGTCGTCCATAGAAGAGCTGCTACCTTGGCACCAGGGCCTTTTTGCGACCTCATGGGGAGTCTGGCAACGCGAAGGGCAGGCCCTGGTGTATCAAGATCTCTGGTGCTGAAAGAAGGGAGATGAGGGCAAAGGGGAGGGAGGGATTCGGGAGGGGGTGCTGGCCCTGGGGCCGGGCCCCCGGGGCCCAGGCTCCCGACGCCCGCGAATCTGCCCAGACCTCTGGCGGATGGATTTGTTCCATCTGGGCGAAGATCATCAATCTCAGCTCGAGCTGAGATTGATGAACTTCGCCAGATCTCAGCTCGAGCTCAAACGGCTCAATCACAGCTCGAGCTTGAGCTCGAGCTAATTCATCAATCTCAGCTCGAGCTCAAATGGCTCCACAGATCTGGGGAGCCGTTTTCGAGCCCCTGCCCAGGTAGCCCGGGCCCGGGCATCTGCCCAGACCTCTGGCGGAATGATGTGTGCAGTCTTGGCGAAACTCATGAAGTTCAGCTCTGGGGAGCCGCTTTCGAGCCCCACTGACCCGCGACGAAAATCTGTCCCTGGGGAAAATGCTCGGGACTTCATGGGGCCCCCGGACTGAAAAAAAGCACCGTCGAATGTCTGAGGGGTGATACCATAGGAAAAATCAGAACATTCGACATCCGACAATGTTCTCAATCCGCGTCCCCAGAGGTGTCGACATCTTCACCCGGGGACGCCTTCTCGGCACAGACCTATTTTTTGGTGGCCCCAGGGCCCCAGAACTGGAGGAACGACCGCCGGGACTGAAAAAACAAGCCGCTGGAGGCATGGGCTAGGTAGGGCATGTCCTTCTACAGGCAGATTTTGGGGCGAATTCAAACAAAAAATCAAAAATAGCCAAAAACAGTCGAAACAAAAATCGTCCTCCGACTATTTTTTGACTATTTGTGGATACTCCTCCTGTAGAGGGACATGCCTGACTTAAGGCATGGGGAGCAAGGAGTCGAGACCCAAAGAACTGCACTAGTATACATTTTCGGGGCTCCGCGCGGGTTCTGGATCGGCGCGGGGCCCCTCTCCCTGGCGCGTGGAGCGCGCCGCGAGGGGGGGGGCCCAGCGCAGATCTAAGACATCCGCGTGGAGCTCCGAAGGTTTGTGCTTATGCCGACTTCGGGAGCGGCCAAGAGGGGGGCGTCCAAGAGGAGGGAGGGGGGGGGGGGGGGCAATGGCCCGAGGCATGTGCGCGGACCAGGGGGGGAGCATGGCGCGTACTGCAGAAGAGGGGCCATGAGATCTGGGGAGATATCATGGCCCTGGCCGTGATGTCCACCCCCCACCCAGTCATCCGCCCCCTCTCTGCCGCCCCCGAGCGCGGAGCTCCGCAAGGTCATGCTGATTGCCGACTCTGTGCTTCGAGAAGGGCGGAACGGCCGCCGGGGCTGCAGAACCAGCCCGCCAGAGACGCGGGGAGAGCGCCCGAAACCCGACGCCGCTGGCAGAAGTGCAACCTCTTGAGAGATCACGCACGGAGCCCCAGACCCCCCACCTCTGTGGCGCATCGTTCGGCGCCGGAGCTGCCCGTGAGGGTCCGCCAGGGCCCGAGAGCCGGCGGAAGACCTCTGGCGAGGCAATACTGCAGCGCCCGGCTCTCGACGAGTCGGGGATGGACAGACCCCCCTTTAGTAAAACGTGGTTTAGTGAAAACGACCTGGGGCCCAAACCTGGCGGGCGCAAGCCTGGAAACTAACGGCCGCGGCGCCCTCTCGAGAACCGAAAACGGACAGTTCACTAATCGACGTGTCACTGTTGGGGGTTCTGTCCACCCCCGAACGAGGGGGAGCCTGACGTGCGGTGCCCTGATTGTTTCAGGGCGGGGTCCCCAGAAGTCTCGACCCTTTCCCCAGGACCAGCCTGAAGTCGGGCGTGTTCCTTTACAGGGGGACTTCGGGCGACAAATAAGAAATACTCAAAAAATACCCCCAAATACTCAAGAATAGTAAAAAAAAAAAACATCGTCCCCTGACTATTTTTAACTATTTTTGAACATCCCCCCTGTAGAGGGACAGGCCCGACTTAAGCCTAGTTTTGCATCCTGAACTGTTTGTTTACAGCATGTTGTTTGCGGCCCCAGAGCCCGGTAGGGGCTCCCAGAGGCCCAAAACAACCAAAAACCTCCTGCCCTGATTTTTTCAGGACGCGAGCATGTCCAGGGAGACGAGAATGTTCATGGGAGCCTCCCATGCCATCTTGCTGGCTTTGCAAATCGACGCGAATCGATGCTGATCGACGATACCCGACGCCAATCGACGCTAAATCGACGCTAGTCGAGACTAAATCGGCGCTTCCCCATCGATCACCAAACGCTAGCGCGCTTATGCACTCTGAAGACGGAGCTATCAGGACCTACAATGCTCTCGTGGATTTGCTACCAAAAAGTCGTCGGCGAGCGAAGAGGGGGAAGTGAGAAGGAGAAGGCCCTCTCGGAAGGCGGCGGGGCTTCCCAGAAGCATTCGGACCTTCCGAGACATGTCCCGTGTCTCCAGGGAAGGCTCAGAAAGCTTCCCTCAGAAGGCCGGGTGACCTCCGAGCCTTCTGAGAAGGCCCGCCCCTCTCACCTCCCCCCCCGGCTGCCCGCCGAGAAAGGATTAGGTCGGGAGTGTCCTGCTACAGGCGGATTTTGGACGAAAAATGACAATTATTGCGGCAAAGCAACCTAACAGCGATGTGTAGGAGCATATCTGGAAGCATTCCCCTTAAGATTCAGATGAAATCCAGCTGTAGAATTCTGCTCTTCTCGCAGTCTAGTCGCCTCAGCCTCAGCCTCGCAGAGCCTGCCTCACCAGCCTCGCCTCAGCCTGCCTCAGGCCTGCCACTCAGCCTCAGCCTCAGCCTCAGCCTGCCTTCAGCCTCAGCCTCAGCCTGCCTCAGCCTCAGCCTCAGCCTCAGCCTCAGCCTCAGCCTCAGCCTGCTTCAGCCTCAGCCTCAGTCTGCCTTCAGCCTCGGCCTCAGCCTCAGCCTGCCTCAGCCTCAGCATCAGCATCAGCCTCAGCCTCAGCCTCAGCCTGCCTCAGCCTCAGCCTCAGCCTGCCTCAGCCTCAGCCTCAGCCTGCTTCAGCCTCAGCCTCAGTCTGCCTTCAGCCTCGGCCTCAGCCTCAGCCTGCCTCAGCCTCAGCCTCAGCCTCAGCCTCAGCCTCAGCCTCAGCCTCAGCCTCAGCCTCAGCCTCAGCCTCAGCCTGCCTCAGCCTCAGCCTCAGCCTCAGCCTGCCTCTCAGCCTGCTCAGCCCTCCTCAGCCTCAGCCTCTGCCTCCTCAGCCTCAGCCTCAGCCTCAGCCTCAGCCTCAGCCTCAGCCTCAGCCTCAGCAGCTCAGCCTCAGCCTCAGCCTGCCTCAGCCTCAGCCTCCTGCCTCAGCCTCAGCAGCCTCAGCCTCAGCTGCTCAGCCTCAGCCTCAGCCTCAGCCTCAGTCTCAGCCTTCAGCCTCGGCCTCAGCCTCAGCCTGCCTCAGCCTCAGCCTGCATCAGCCTCAGCCTCAGCCTCAGCCTGCCTCAGCATCAGCCTGCCTCAGCCTCAGCCTCAGCCTGCCTCAGCATCAGCCTCAGCCTGCTTCAGCCTCAGCCTCAATCTGCCTTCAGCCTCAGCCTCAGCCTGCTTCAGCCTCAGCCTCAGTCTGCCTACAGTTGGCTCCGCGCATTCAAAATCATGGCCAAGAATGGAGTTCTGGGAACTCGAAGACCACGAAGTGGCCTACAGCTGGCTCCGGGCATTCAAAATCATGTCCATGAACGGAGTTCTGGGAACTCGAAGACCACGAAGTGGCCTACAGTTGGCTCCGGGCATCCAAAATGTCGCCCGGGAATGGAGATCTGGGAAGTCGAAGAGCACGAAGTGGCCTACAGTTGGCTCCGAGCATCAAAAATGTGGCCCGGGAATGGAATTCTGGGAAGTCGAAGAGCACGAAGTGGCCTACAGTTGGCTCCGAGCATCCAAAATGTGGCCCGGGAATGGAGTTCTGGGAAGTAGTAGAGCACGAAGTGGCCTACAGTTGGCTTCGGGCATTCAAAATGTGGCCCGGGAATGGAGTTCTGGGAGGTCGAAGAGCACGAAGTGTGTGACTGTTTGCTTAAAACGAGCCCGGCCCTGAGCCCGGCCCTCGCTGTCCGGATGCCGCCCAGACCCCCCTGGGGAGTCCTCAGATGCTCTCTTTTGACACCACTAGAAACCTATCAGTCTTCGCTGTTAGGTAAATAGCCAAATTATCATCAAAAATAGTCAAAGAATAATAACAAAATCGTCCCCAGACTACTTGTTAAAGCATGTTCGAATATTCCTCCTGTAGAGGGACATGCCCGACTCACAGAATCCTCCTCCTCCTCCTCATCCTCCTCCTCCTCCTTCCTCCTCATCCTCCCTCCTCCTCCTCCTCCTCCTCCTCTCCTCTCCCTCCTCCTCCTCCTCCTCTCCTCCTCCTCCCCTCCTCCCTCCTCCCCTCCCTCCCCTCCTCTCCCTCCTGCTCCTCCCTCTCATCCATCCCTCCTCCCTCCCTCCTCCCTCCCCTCCTCCTCCTCTCCTCCTCCTCCTCTCCTCCCTCCCTCCCTCCCTCCCTCCCTCCCTCCCTCCCTCCCTTCCCTCCCTCCCTCCCTCCCTCCCTCCCCCTCCTCCCTCCCTCCACTCCTCCCTCCCTCCCTCCCCCTCCCGTCCTCCTCCTCCTCCTCCCTCATCCCTCCCTCCCTCCTCCCTCCTCCATCCTCCTCCTCCTCCCTCCTCCCTCTCCTCTCCCTCCTCCCTCCTCCTCCTCCCTCCTCCCTCCTCCCTCCCTTCCATCCCTCCTCCTCCCTCCTCCTCCCTCCTCCTCTCCTCCCTCCTCCTCCTCCTCCTCCTCCTCCTCCTCCTCCCTCCTCCTCCTCCTCCTCTCCTCCTCCTCCTCCTCCTCCTCCTCCCCTCCTCCTCCTCCTCCCTCCTCCTCCTCCTCCTCCTCCTCCTCTCCTCCTCCTCCCTCCCTCCCTCCTCCCTCCTCCTCCTATCCCTCCCTCCCTCCCTCCCTCCCTCCTCCTCCCTCGCTCCCTCCCCCTCCCTCCCTCCCCTCCTCCTCCTCCTCCCTCCTCCTCCGCCGCCTCCCTCCTCGGCCGCCGCGCCGCGCTGCGCGGCCTCGCCCGCGGCGTCGGCGCTGCGCCGCCGGGCGCCGCCGCCGCCGGCGCGGCGGCCTCCGCCGCCCGCGGGGCGCCGCCCGAGGGGGCGGCGCCGGGGGCGGCGCCGGCGGCCGGGTGCCAGTCGGCCCCGCGGGGCGTCCTCGATCGGCGGCCGCAGGGGAGCGAGGCAGGACAAAGGCGTACAGTCGGGGCGCTGACCTGAGGAACCCTGAATGAGGAGCGAGGCCCCTTCTTCCCATAGGTTCAACCTCGATTTCCCATGGGAAACCTCTGGAAACTCCGAGGCAAAATTTGGAACAGTCAAGGAACACCGAGCCCCTCCCCAACGAGAAGGGTTCCTTCTTCAGCGCCCCGACTGTACAGAAAGGGGGACCGAGAACGAATGGCATGAACGAAGAACGGCAACGGCATGCAGTACACGGAGGGGGGCACGAGCAGAATGGCATAAGCATAATGGCATGAACGAAGAATGACACTGACATAGAAAGGGGAAAGAAGAATGACAGAAGCATGAAAAACTCGGCCTCCCTGGCGCGCGGAGCGCGCGAGGGGCGGCGCCGGAGGTGCCGCCAGGGGGGTCCAGCGCGGATCCGAGAAATCCGCGCGGACCTCCGAGTTTGTGTGTTTATGTCATTATTCGTTCCCCTATCTCAAGAGGCTGAGAAGCCCTCTGGCCTTCTGAGAGAGGTCGTCTGAGGCTTCCCTGGAGACGCTGAAAGCTTCTCAGAGGGCCGGAGGGCCTTCTGAGAAGCCTCTGGCGGCCGACTCAAGGGCAATAAGAGTCGGCATCGGATCGAGAAATCGGGTCCGATCGGAACGCGTCTCGAATCGGGCCACATCGGCACGGAGTCGGAACCGAATCGAATCGGCGGCGCCAGGATGCACAACAGCGCCACGCAAGCATCGGGACGCCTCGGATCGCAGGGAGATGGTAGGCGGCGCGCCAGGGGGGAAGTGAGAGGGGGCGGGCCTTCTCAGAGGGCTCGGAAGCCCCCCAGCCTTCTGAGAAGTTTTCTAAGCCTTCCCCGAAGACACAAAAAACCTCTCAGAAGGCGCGAGGGCTTCTGAGAAGTCCCGCCGCCTCCTGAGAAGGCCTTCTCCTTCTCGCTTTCCCCTCGCTCGCCGCCGAGATGGGGATCGAATCGAATCGGCCCAGCCAGAGCCGACGTCGAATCGGATCGATCAGATCGTGCCAGCCCTGCCCCGCGGGGCGCCCTCGAGGGCGGCGCCGTACGCGCTCCGCGCTGCGCGCAGCGCGAGCAGCACGCAGCCCCGTCTCTGGCAAGGAGGAAAGACCGAAACTAGTTATGTCGGGCGTGTCCCCCTACAGGGGGATTTTCGACGAAAAATGAGAAATACCCAATTTTTGTTTAAGAAAAAAAAAAAAAAAAAAAAAACTCTTTTTGGTTTATTTGTTGACTATACTTGGGGTATCTTTTTATTCTTCGTCGAAAATCTCCCTGTAGGGGGTCCGAATAGATGGTGTCGAAGCATCGTGCAGAATCGGCCGTCGGCCTGAGGAAGATCGGGCTCCACATCGAGCCGCATCGCGGCGATGCGGAGCGATCCGTCGACCACATCTACTCGGACCCCATTGGGGAGGCCTAGGGAAACTGTTCCCGAAAAGATGCCCGAGTTTGACCGAACCGGCGCCCTATGTTTTCAGAGCGCGCCAAAGCGTGACCGAAAATCTTGATCCGAAACCGAAGCGATGCTCCATTTCGGTCACAAGTTGAAACACACTACATTTTCGGTCGCCATTACGGGCACAGTTTCGGTCACCGATATTTTCCTGTCACATGCCTTTTCGGCTCACAGGGGACGTGCGACATGACGAACAGCTTCGAGCTCTCGCGCCGCCTACCCAACCCCCCCCCTTTGCGGGAGAAGAGGGAAACGAGGAGGACGAGGAGGAGGAGGAGGAATCGCGAGCCGCGGATCGCGATGGAGGAACGAAAAATGGCACAGACAGAAACGTCCAGAGCTTTCGCGCGGATCCTCTAGATCGGCGCTGGAGCTCTCCTGCGGCACGATCCGCGCGCCAGGGGGGGGCTCCAGCGCCGATCCGAGCAAACCGAGCAGACCTCTGCGTGCAGCTCTCTGACGGCTGTTGGGTGGATCGGCACCCGACTGCCAGCCTGCATTGCTGTCGGTTCGATATCATCGTGAAAAGATTTACGACAACAACAACAACAACAACAACAACAACAACAACAACAACAACAACAACAACAACAACAACAACTAACAACAACAACAATTATTTTAAGACTGTTCGCTCTTATCTGTTCGAGTGTCCGTTAACGCGTATTTCCCAAACCAAAAGGGGTATACCTTTCTTCCCTGCAGGCCGGGCCCGGGCAAGCGGCGGGGCGGCCGCGGACCGTCGGCCTGGCCAGCGGCAGCGCTGATCGGCGGCGCGGCCGCGGACCGTCGACTCGACCCCAATATGGACGGACAGGGGACCGACCACGACGACGACGACGTCGACGTCGACGGCGACGACGACGACGACGGCGACGACGAGCGAAAGCGAGAGCGAGAGAGAACGACAGCAAGGCCACGAAGGACACGAAGTAGGCCACGAAGGGCGACAGCGGGGACACGAAGGGAATGCGTATGGGGCCACGAAGAGCGCGAACGAGCGGGGGCCACGAAGGGTAGATAATGCGGGGTCACAAAAGGCAACGATGGGGCCACTGAGGGTAGCAACTGGGCCACGTAGGACAGTGAGGAGGACACAATCGGCGACAGCGGGGCCACGAAGGGCATGCACATGGGGCCACAACGGGCGCGACTCCTGGGTGCCTGGGTGTTGGAAGCGCGGCGCTTGCGCAAATTGCAAGAAATCCCACGCAAGGGCGCTATTCTTCAGTAAATTGCAAGCAAGTCTCCAGCGAGAGCGCGACTCCAGAGCGCCGGGGGAGCGATTCCTGATTAAATTGTACGGAAGTCCCAAGCGAGAGCGCGATTCCTGAATAAATTGTGAGAAAATCTCAGGCGGGAGCCGCGTTGTTGTAACCAGGGGGCCAGGGGCGCAGTTTGAGCATCAGGACTTTCCCTGACAAAAAAAGGGTGCGAGCGTCGAGGGGCACATTCTGATTGAGAAAAAACAATATGCACCGGTGAGGGGGGATCAACAATAATCTTCAAAAATGAGAATTCAACAACAGCAACAACAAGCTTAAGACTGTTCTTTCTTATCTGCTCGCGTGCCACTCAACACGTGCAGCCCGAACCCTCGATACCCGACCTCGTCGTCTTCGACCGTACCCCTAGGGGTATATCTTTCTTTTCTGCAAGGTGTATTACGTGCAGCGCCTAAGGTAGGGCAAGAAAGGAAGGATGGAAGGAAGGGACAAGGGGGAGGGAGGAGGAGGGAACACGAGAGAGACAGAGCAGCAGGCTGGCAGGGGGGGGACCTAGGAGCAGAATTCACGCGGCAGAATCAGTCGGGCAAATCGGGCGGGTAGACCCTAGCGGGCGCGTCGGGAAGGCGGGCCCAGGTGGCCAGGTCGAGCAGGCGGGTTGCTGAAGCGTGCGTCCTGCATGAGTCGCGAGGAATTCTCGAGAGATAGCGCGATTCCCAAATAAATACTGAAGCAATCCACAGCGAGAGCGTGATCCCTGAGTGCCGAGGGCGCGGCGTCTGAATAAATTGCGACGAAATCCCACGCGAGAGCACGATTCCTGTATGCATTGTGAGGAAGTCCCGCGCGAGAGCGCGATTTGGGAATACACTGTAAGGAAGTATCGGGCGGGAGCCGCTGTTGTTGTAAACTGGGGACAAGGGGTACACATTGGTGACACTTGATAAGAAGAACCAGGGTGCGTGCCACGGGAGAACCACGTAAATTGAAGAATGCAATGGTTACCGAAGGGAGGGATCAACAGTAATCATTCCTGAGCCATGAGGAAACACAACAACAACAACAACAACAACAACAACAACAACAACAACAACAACAACAACAACAATTACAACTACAACGACGACAACAACAACAACAATAACAACAATAAGTTTAAAACTGTTCGCCCTTATGTGCTCGAAGGTCCAATAACGCGTATTTCCCGCCCTCTTCGTCTTCGATCGAACCCCTTTTGGGGGGTATACCTTTCTTCCCTGCAGGCCGGGCCCCGGCAAGCGGCGGGGCGGCCGCGGACCGTCGGCCTGGCCAGCGGCAGCGCTGATCGGCGGGGCGGCCGCGGACCGTCGACCCGACCCCAAGAGGGACGGACAGGGACCGACCACGACGACGACGACGACGACGACGACGACGACGACGACGACGACGACGTCGAAGACGACGACGACGACGACGACGACGACGACGACGACGACGGCGACGACGAGCGAAAGCGAGAGCGAGAGAGAACGACAGCAGGGCCACGAAGGGCACGAAGTAGGCCACGAAGGGCGACAGCGGGGACACGAAGGGAATGCGTATGGGGCCACGAAGAGCGCGAACGAGCGGGGGCCACGAAGTGCAGATAATGCGGGGCCACAGAAGGCAACTATGGGGCCACTGAGGGTAGCAACTGGGCCACGTAGGACAGTGAGGGGGACACAAATGGCGACAGCGGGGCCACGAAGGGCATGCACATGGGGCCACAACGGGCGCGACTCCTGGGTGCCTGGGTGTCGGGAGCGCGGCGCTTGGGCAAATTGCAAAAAAATCAAACGCAA
>CAUYUJ010004721.1:0-40000 GCA_963575745.1 Prorocentrum cordatum | reverse complement strand
AAACACCATAGTCACCAGAGGGGGGATCAAAGATAATTGTTAGTCTGCATTGAGAGTTCATCGACAACAACAGCAACAGCGACAGCGACAGCAACAGCAACAGCAACAGCAACAGCAACAGCAACAACAACAACAACAACAACAACAACAACAACAACAACAACAACAACAACACCGCCAACAACACCAGCAACTACAACAACAACTCAACACGTATACCCAAAACCTGAGATACCCGCCCTCTTCGTCTTCGATCGCACCCCCTTTGGGGTATATATTTCTTACCTGTAACGTATATTTCGTGCAGCCCCTAAGGCAGGGGAAAACAGGACGGATGGAAGGAGGGGACAAAGGGGGGTTGCTGAAGCGTGCGTCCTGCATGAGTCGCGAGGAAATCTCGAGCGATAGCGCGATTCCCAAAGAAATACTGAAGCAATCCACAGCGAGAGCGTGGTTCCTGAGTGCCGAGGGCGCGGCGTCTGAGTAAATTGCGAGGAAGTCCCATGCGAGAGCACGATTCCTGTATACATTGTAAGGAAGTCCCGCGCGAGAGCGCGATTTGGAAATACATTGTGAGGAGGAATCGGGCGGGAGCCGTTGTTGTTGTTGTTGTAGCTCGGGGCCCAACAACGCAGTTCGGTGACCCCTCACTCTCTCTTGGAAAACATGGGGTGCGAGCCCCGGGAGAAGCGCTCGAACTGAAAAACTACAATGGTTACAGGGGGGGGATCAACAATAATTATTTCGGCGGTGGACAGTCCACCCTTTAGTGAACCTCCCTTTGGTGAAAACGGCCTGGGACCGAAACCGACGGACCCGGACCCGCAAAAAGAATGACGGCCGCAACGCCCTCTCGCGAACCGAAAACGGCCAATTCGCTAATCGAAGAGTCAGGGTAGGAGGTCTGTCCACCCCCGATACTGCAGACTACCCCTCGTG
This sequence comes from Prorocentrum cordatum, assembly GCA_963575745.1. NCBI lineage: Eukaryota > Dinophyceae > Prorocentrales > Prorocentraceae > Prorocentrum > Prorocentrum cordatum. The sequence continues at coordinate 39,061 of CAUYUJ010004721.1, read as the reverse complement.
ATCATTCCCGTTCGAACAGTCTGCTTCCCAGCTCTGCAGCTTGCCTACAGCTCGAACTAAGTAGAGAAAACCAACACCACCTATCTAAAAATTGAAGAGCGCAGATAGTTGCTTAGTCGCAGCTCAACCACAAAAACTCGAAACTGATGCTCATGCCGCTTGTGGCCCCTCTTGTGCCCGTCGGCCCCCCCGCGGGGGCGTCCTGCGCAGCCGCCCGAACTCGTAGCTCGCCTCCGAGAAGGGCAGCTCGTGCAGCCTCTCGCGGGGGGGGAGGGGCCACGCAGAGGGCGCCCCTGCCGCAGGCCCACCACGGTTTGGGTTCAGAGCACCGCCGCTGCCTCGGCGAACCGCGCCGCACCGCCTGGTGCATCGCTGATGCATCGGCGGCGCATCCAAGACGTCGGCGAGGCGGCGCCCGCGCGGAGAATGTTAAGTTGGGTCTGTCCCCCTACAGGGGGGATTGTCGACAAAAGATTAGAAATACGCAAAAAAAGAAAACCCAAAATGATATACATCTATATATATAACACAAAGACAAAAAAAAAAAAACAAAAAACAAAAAAAAAAAAAAAAAAAAAAAAAAAAAAAAGTCCCCAGACTATGTTTTGACAATGTTTGAACACTCCCCCTGTCGAGGGACAGGCCCGACTTAAACGTCGGCGAGGCGGCGCCCGCGCGGGGAACATCGGGCTTCACGGCGAGCCGCGCCGGCGAGGCAGCGGCGAGGCGTGGGCGCTGCGGCGCGGCCCTCCCGGTCTGGGGAGCCCATGGACGTGTGCACCTGCTGCTGGGCGGGGCGAGCAAAGAGCTGCTCAAGAGCGGCACGCCGCGGGGAGGAGGCGCCGCTGCTGGAGCAGCACCTGGCCGTCGGGCAAGGCCGAGCGAGCATGCCCCCAACGGGCTCCCACCGAGGGGGCCCAGAACAGGCAAATACATACACGCAAGTCCCAGGATTCCCCAGATTTTCCCATATCTTCTGGATGTTCGTCTTCCCCCCCACTTCCCATAGTTTCCCATAGTTTCCTGGGGGTCGACGATGAATTGTGTCTGTGTTTTTCTCCCTCCTGATCCCAACGGAGGCGGCGGAGGTTCCCTCCCGGACCACCACCATACCTGACTGACAGTGGCCCAGCACATGCGCACCTCCTGGCCGGGGCCAGGAGTGCCCATACAACGTCCTGGGGCTCAGGAACGGCCATGGCCAGTCCAGAAGTGCTTGTTCACCACCTCCGGGCTCATGCGGCCTGGCGCACCCCGGAGGACTCCAGAACTCTCTGGGGACCATCAGAAGGCTTGAGAATGACCTCCCTGGACCTGGCGGCACCTCCGGGGACCGCCAAGACCTAGAGGCCTTTCAAAGGACCTCCCAGGGCCTCCCGGGACCACACGTCCACATGCACAGCTGCTGGGGTCCTGCCCTGAGACTCTGGGGAGAAGGGGTATGGACACTTGTCCGCCCTCCTGGGGCCGGCAGGTACATACTCAGGTCCACCACTCGAGGGGTCCTCGAGATTCTGGAGCACGACTCCGAGGCGGTGGGTGTGGATACGTTCTGGCGATGGAACACAGCTCGAATGACTGACCAGGGTTGGCCCTGGGAGGAGTTCAGCGATTTGATTGGATCGGGGGCAGGGTCGGGGGGTAGCCTTGAAAGAAGACTGGGGAATTCTGAGAAGCCCCCCATGCCGTCTGCGGAACCCCATTGCAGAAGCTTCGAATACCCTCTGGTTGCTGGATTGTTCTGGTGCTCGGGGGACAGGCCGACATCAGCAAAGGAGCAGCCGGCGGACGAGTGGTCATCGAGTCTCGATCAATCGCCTGGCAGACACGCGCAGCGTGAAGGAGACGTGGCTTGCAAGGCTGGGCGTGCAGCCTGCACAGCAGCTTCGCCATCGCCCGCGAGGCGCAGAACTCGCCCAGCCGGTGGAGCAGGTCGCAGTGCGCGTAGGCGCTGTGAAGCAGGCGCTCCACCGTCGCCGCGTCACGGAACACGAGCTCCGCGGCCGAGGGCTCCTCGCGCCGCCGGTCCACGACGGCGGGCGCCCCGAAGAGGGGCGCCCCCCCAAACGGCGAGACCTGCCGGCTCCACGAGGCGTCGCCCTCCCGCGCAGGACAGGTGTTCATGGTCGAGTCGGCGCTCCACGGGCCCTCGCCCCGCGTGGTGTCCGAGATCGTCTGGCGCAGTGACCTGCTGCTCGTGCGCACCCGCTGGCGCCCCCAGCTCGGGGTGTTCGCGGGCGCCCAGGTCAGCGCGCTGCCCAGCCGGATGGCCTCGGTGAACTCTGCGCGCTCGGCCCCCGCGAGGCTCCGGGCGCCCTCGAGGCCGCCCGGCTGCGGCCGCGCCTCGGCGGGGCGGCAGGCCCTGCCGCCGCGCCGCCGAGCGCGGGGCCTCGCGGCCGTCGTCGCCGTGTCGGTCCTCGCCACGGGCTCCGCCTCGGGCACGGCGCCGCCCCCGAGCACGGGCGCCAGGGCGGGGCCCGCGCAGAGCAGCACCACGCCCACCAGCGCCAGCGTGAGCGTCTCCTGCGAGTCGAAGAGCTGCTGCACCACCCGCTGCAGGAGGCGCGCGGCGAACGGCCGGGACCAGGGCCCCCCGGCGGAGCCGGGTGCCCCGTCCAGCAGGCTGTCCGCCAGCCGCCACACCTCGGCGAGGTCCGCTCGCCCGATGTCCAGGGCCGTCTGCCGGTTGTGCCGGCACAGATCGGAGGCCAGCGGCATCGTCGGGGTGGGCTCACAGGCAAAGTCACTGGCAACCATGGTCCACCAGTGGTCCTCAACCTTCTCTTGCAGCCACCTCGCGGGGATGAACCGCACGGAGTGGTCCACCTTCAGCTCGCGGGCAGTCCTCGTGTGCTCGTCCACTTCCGCCTCGTTCGCCAGGAGCAGCTCATTACGAGCGTGCTCCCCGTGTATCCTCATCACCCTCGAGTAGTCCAGGGAAGACCACCTGCGCGGAATGGGCACGGTGACTCGCTGGAGAGAGGCGAACCAGAGCAGGTCGCCCTTCGGGCTCCAGCACGCCCCGCACGTGCGCGGGAAGGGCAGCTCGCCCCTGGCACGCCCCCGCTGGGCTCCCGCCTCGGAGGCCGGGGACCGCGCCTCCTGGGACTTGACGCCGGGCAGCCGCGGGGGGCAGTCGCGCCGGCGGAGCATCTGCGCCAGCGCCTCCACGCAGTCGCACAGCCCCTGCCCTCCCTGCATGAGGTCCTGCAGCGACACGTATCTCCGGAAGGTCTCCTCGATGGTGCCGGGCGCCAGCGGACCATCGCAGCCGCCCTTGAAGTCCTGCCAGTCCACCCTGTGACTGACGCCCTCTCCTGGGTCCGCCTTGTCCCAGGGGGGCTGCTCGCGCGCGAGTCGCGCCGCGACGCAACTCCTCGCCGCCGGGGCCGCGGGGTCGACGCCGATGGTGACCACGGGGCGCATGAACTTGCCGGGCTCCACCTCGATGGCCATCTCGATACGGAGCCGGTACTCGACTCGGCCCTCCGTCATCTCCCGGTAGCTGGTGGGGTGATACTCCACGAACTGGCTCTTCTTCAGGAGCTCCTGAAGATTGGCGAGGCACCCGAAGAAGATGTCGTCCTCGTGCACGGTCCTCATCGTTGGCACCCTCTGCGTCATCCGATCGGCCAGCGGCGAGGATGCCGGCCCGATCTCCGGCGTCATGAGCGGCGACATCGGCGACGACTGCTTCGGCTCCAGCCGCGGCATGGCAGCCACCGTGTCCAGCTGCATGGCAACTGGGGGGCGGAAGTTCCAGCTGGCCAGAGTGCGGCCGGCCTGGCTCATGGACACCAGGCGCCACTCCCCACCCCCGCGCGGTGCGAAGCAGACGCTGCTCACGGCGTGCTCGTGCTCGTGCCTGTGGAGCTCCGCCACGGCCCTGCGGCCCGAGCCGCCGTCCAGGGAGAGGACCACCACGGACTTGTCCACCGCCACCAGGACTGCGGGGCCGAAGGGCAGGAAGCGGGCGGCGCTGGGCATGCCGTTGTCGATGTCGATGCAGGTGTGGGTCCTGGCGGGCGAGTCGGCGTCCCAAATCTTGGCGACGTCCCACACCTTGATGCTGCCGACGCAGCCGCCAGAGCCGCGCGGCTGGGCGGAGACGCTCAGGAGCGTGTCCCTGTCGTGCAGGCTCCAGTCCACCGCCAGCACGCGGCTCTGCCCGGGGGCGAGCACGCTCATGTGCTGCGACGAGCTGCGCGTGTCCCACACGCAGATGGTGTCCTCGTGCCCTGATGGCGGCAGGTGGAAGCCTACGCCTATGCTTGGGTCGGGCATGCTCTCCTGCAGGCGGGCTTTGGACGAAAACCAAAAAAATAGTCACAAAAATCAACCATAGCCAAGAATAGTCCAAAAATTATCCCCATACGATCGCTTGACCCTCTTCGAATCTTCCTCCTGTGGAGGGACAGGCCCGGCTTCCGCCTGTGCCTGCTGCCACCCCCCCCCCCTGTGCCCCCTCTCGGGAAGGGGGAGCGCACGTCCGGCCCCGTGCCCCCTGGCGCGTGAAGGCCCAGCAGGATGCCCGAGGCGGTCTGGCAGGGCCTCTGCTTCGGGGATGGACAGAACCCCCTTCAGTAAAACGTGGTTTAGTGAAAACTCCCTGAGGCCCAAACCTGGCGGGCGCAAGCCTGGAGAACGACGGCCGCGGCGCCCTCTCGAGATCCAAAAACGGAGAATTCACTAATCGACGTGTCAGGGTGGGGGTTCTGTCCACCCCCGACTGCTGCCTTCCAAGACCTCACTGCACCGACCTTGCAGACGTGCTGCAGCGGATTGCTGCGCGGATTGCTGTCCTTGCACAACGCCGAAACGGCGAGTGAAAACCGAAGTGAATTTCGCGTGGATTTTTTTGTTAGTCGTCTTTCCTGACCAAAAAAACCCACACGAAGTTCACCTCGAAATCGGGAACGAAACTCTCCAGGACACTCTGGGTCCATCCTATCGTTTTCCGGACGAAGTCCGCTCTGCGATGCTAGCGCATCGCCCCTCCCCTGTCCTTCAACAAAAAAAAACCGTGGGCCCACGCAGATAGAAATGGATCTGGCCTCCCGACGCCACGATCCCTTGCAAAAACACTGGCTCCGCGCTCCCGAGGCCACGATCCATCGTGAAAACACTGGGTCCAAACTCACGACGGCCCAAAAAGCCCCAGAGGCTCCAAAGAATTCCCCAAGAGGATGAATTCAAACTGACCTGTCGAACCCTTCCCCAAAAGGTGGCCCCCGAGATCGTCAGCAGGCCCCTGAAAGGCCCCCAAGGGGCGCCCGGGGGCGCAAAAGACCCCACCAGGAGGTCCCAAAAGGCCCCCAAAAGGCATCAAGAGGCCCCCAAGAGGCCTCCCTGAGGTACCCAAATACCACCTGGAGGCCACCGAGAGGCCTCCCAAGAGGCTCCAGAAAGCCTCCAAATGAGGCGTCGCGTGCACGACCCAGCTTGGCCCCAAGAATAACCCAAAAAACAATGGAGAGGTCTGATCCTCATCCTCCCGTTTTCCTCCTCCTCCTCCTCCTCCTCCTCCTCCTCCTCCTCCTCCTCCTGCTCCTGCTCCTGCTCCTCCTCCTCCTCCTCCTCCTCCTCCTCCTCCTCCTCCTCCTCCTCCTCCTCTGCTCCTCCTCCTCCTCCTCCTCCCCCTCCTCCCCGCCTCCTCCCCCTCCTCCTCCTCCTCCTCCTCCGTCTCCTCCTCCTCCTCCTGCTCCTCCTCCTCTTATGATTGGCGCTATTGTTCTATTAGCATGAATATAAGTACGGTTAGCATCATTAGCATGATCATTAGCAGTATACTTACCAGTGCCATTACTAGTAGTAACGTTACTAATGTTAACAATGAAAATACTAGCAATACTATTAGTTTAATCATTCATATGTATATGCTTATCCGTGGTAAAAGTAACATTGGTATTATCCCTGATAATAGTATTAGTTGTCGTAATGGTACTCGTAGTAGCATCAGTATCGGTATTCGTATTAGTCGCATCATCAATCCTATTCGTAATCGTCTTATTCTTCGTCTGGGTACAAGTACGATCAGTATTATCAGTACTGTTATTAGTAATAATACGATTATCACTATTATAACAATAGCACTAATATCAGCATTAATGATAGCATTCGCATTTTTCTTGAAACTACATCAGATTAAGATTAGCATTAGTATGATGAGTATGCTCCGTTGCTAGTAATATGATGAATAGTAATATTAGTGTTGGTTTTCTTGTTAGTAGCTTTAGTCGTACGATTAGTCTTCGTTGTCATATTTTCTTATTCCTAATACGCTTAGTCCCCATATCCAAAGGATGGGTTCCTTGTTATTCCCCATATCCAAAGGATGGGGTGATTGTTCCCCATATCCTAAGTATGGGGTTCTTGTAATTCCCCATATCCAAAGAGATGGGGTTCTTGTTCCCCATATCCTAAGATTGGGGTTCTTGTTATTGGCAGACCGCGCCGGAGGAACACAGGAGAACAGGAACACCCTCACCTCCTCTCATCAGACCCACTCATCACTCGGACTCAGTCATGACTCAGACTCATCACTCATCACTCAGACTCACTCATCACTCAGACTCACTCATCACTCAGACTCACTCGTACTTGTACTCATACATTCACTACACTCACTCAGGTCCACTCATCGGATGCCTCACACACACACACTGATGTTGAGGATGTCTCAGGCGATTCGCTCGGGCCCCGTTCGCGGAATTGTGTGGGGATGTCTCGAGCGGTTTGCCTGTTTTCTGTCCCAACTTCCTTCCCTTTCGGAGCAGATTTGGAGGATGTCTCGAGCGAGGCGCTCATTTTCACGTTCCTAAGGGGAGCGGCGGGGGGGTATCTCACTCGGTCCCGTTCGCGGGATTTTGTGGGGATGTCTCGAGCGGTTTGCCTGTTTTCTGTCCCAACATCCTTCGCTTTTGGAGCAGATTTGGAGGATGTCTCGAGCAAGGCGCTCATTTTCACGTTCCTAAGGGGAGCGGCGGAGGGGGCATTGCACTCGGCCCCTTTCGCAGGATTTTGTGGGGATGTCTCGAGCGGTTTGCCTGTTCTCTGTGCCAACATCCTTCGTTTTCGGAGCAGATTTGGAGGATGTCTCGAGCGAGGCGCTCATGTTCACCCCCCAGGTGGGCCAGATTTTGAGGATGTCTCGATCGGTTTGCTTGTTTTGGTGGCCAGGCTCGTGGGCGCAGATTCTTCTCAGGATGCCACAGGAGGCTCCAACAGGCTCCAGGAGGCCCCAGGAGACCACATGAGGTCCCAGGAGGCATCAGGAGGCCACAGAAAAACTCAAGAGGCCACAGGATGTCCCAAGAGGCTCCAGGAGGCCCCAGGAAGCTCCAGAAGGCCTCAGGAAACCACAGGAGGCCCCAGGAGGCAACAGGAAACGCCAGGAGGCCTCGGAAGGCAACAGGAGGCCCCGAGAGGCCGCAGGAGCAGGAGGCCTCAGAAGGCAACAGGAGTGGCTCCAATCCCATGTGTTTTAAGTATTCTCCTATCGATTGGGCCTCACCTGGAGCACGATTCTTTGATGTTATACGTATGTTTCTATCGATTGTCCTTCTCCTGTGTACACAATCCTACATGTTTTACTTATGTCCCTATATATTGGGCCTCTCCTGGGGAACGAGTCCTTGGTGTTTTACGCGTGTTCCTATACATTGCCCTTCTCCTGTGGCTCTAATCCGCAATGCTTTATGTACGTCAGTTGCTATATATTGCGCCTCTCCTGGGGCACGGAACCTCCCTAGGAGGTCCCAGGAGGCCCCAAGAGGCTCCTGGAGACCCCAGGAAGCCCCAGTAGGTTTCAGGAGGCCCCAGGAGGCCCCAGGCTCATGCACAAAGACGCGCTCGTACTACTGAGGCTCATTCACACTCCAATTCATTCGCAGTTAGATTTATGTCCAGACCGTCACAACTGAAGCCCGTGTATATTCGAAAGCTCTTGTGCCTAGACATTCACGGCGGACAGGTCCATGCGAATAGATGCACATATGGGGAGCTCCACGCAGTGAATAATTATTGGCAGACCGCGCCGGAGGAACACAGGAACACCCTCATCTCCTCTGACTCACTCATCACTCAGACTCACTCATCACTCGGATTCAGTCATGACTCAGACTCATCACTCATCACTCAGACTCACTCATCACTCAGACTCACTCACACTCAGACTCACTCGTCACTCAGACTCACTCGTACTTGTACTCATACATTCACTACACTCACTCAGGTCCACTCATCGGATGACTCACACACACACACACACACACACACACTGATGTTGAGGATGTCTCAGGCGATTCGCTCGTCTCAGCACTCTAAGGGGAGCGGCGGGGGGGTATTGCACGGGGTCCCGTTCGCGGAATTTTGTGGGGATGTCTCGAGCGGTTTGCCTGTTTTCTGTCCCAACATCCTTCGCTTTCGGAGCAGATTTGGAGGATGTCTCGAGCGAGGCGCTCATTTTCACGTTCCTAAGGGGAGCGGCGGGGGGGTATTGCACTCGGTCCCGTTCGCGGGATTTTGTGGGGATGTCTCGAGCGGTTTGCTTGTTTTCTGTCCCAACATCCTTCGCTTTCGGAGCAGATTTGGAGGATGTCTCGAGCGAGGCGCTCATTTTCACGTTCCTAAGGGGAGCGGCGGGGGGGGTATTGCACTCGGCCCCTTTCGCGGGATTTTGTGGGGATGTCTCGAGCGGTTTGCCTGTTTTCTGTGCCAACATCCTTCGTTTTCGGAGCAGATTTGGAGGATGTCTCGAGCGAGGCGCTCATGTTCACCCCCCAGGTGGGCCAGATTTTGAGGATGTCTCGATCGGTTTGCTTGTTTTGGTGGCCAGGCTCGTGGGCGCAGATTCTTCTCAGGATGCCACAGGAGGCTCCAACAGGCTCCAGGAGGCCCCAGGAGACCACATGAGGTCCCAGGAGGCATCAGGAGGCCACAGAAAGACTCAAGAGGCCACAGGATGTCCCAAGAGGCTCCAGGAGGCCCCAGGAAGCTCCAGAAGGCCTCAGGAAACCACAGGAGGCCCCAGGAGGCAACAGGAAGCGCCAGGAGGCCTCGGAAGGCAACAGGAGGCCCCGAGAGGCCCCAGGAGCAGGAGGCCTCAGAAGGCAACAGGAGTGGCTCCAATCCCATGTGTTTTACGTATGCTCCTATCGATTGGGCCTCACCTGGAGCACGATTCTTTGATGTTATACGTATGTTTCTATAGATTGTCCTTCTCCTGTGTACACAATCCTACATGTTTTACTTATGTTCCTATAGATTGGGCCTCTCCTGGGGCACGAGTCCTTGGTGTTTTACGCGTGTTCCTATAGATTGCCCTTCTCCTGTGGCTCTAATCCGTAATGTTTTATGTACGTCTGTTGCTATATATTGCGCCTCTCCTGGGGCACGAAACCTCCCTAGGAGGTCCCAGGAGGCCCCAAGAGGCTCCTGGAGACCCCAGGAAGCCCCAGTAGGTTTCAGGAGGCCCCAGGAGGCCCCAGGCTCATGCACAAAGACGCGCTCGTACTACTGAGGCTCATTCACACTCCAATTCATTCGCAGTTAGATTTATGTCCAGACCGTCACAACTGAAGCCCGTGTATATTCGAAAGCTCTTGCGCCTAGACATTCACGGCGGACAGGTCCATGCGAATAGATGCACATATGGGGAGCTCCACGCAGTGAATAATTGGCGGACCGCGCCGGAGGAGAGAGAACACACCACTCCTCTCACTCAGACCCACTCACTCATCACTCAGAGTCACTCATCACTCAGACCCACTCATCACTCAGACTCACTCATCACTCAGACTCACTCATCACTCGGAGTCAGCCATGACTCAGACTCATCACTCATCACTCAGACTCACTCATCACTCAGACTCATTCATCACTCAGGAGCAGATTTGGAGGATGTCTCAGGCGATTCGCTGGTTTCAGCACTCCTAAGAGGAGCGGCGGGGGGGTATTACACTCGGCCCCTTTCACGGGATTTTGTGGGGATGTCTCAGGCGGTTTGGCCATTTTCTCTTCCAACATGTTTCGCTTTCGGAGCAGATTTGGAGGATGTCTCAGGCGATTCGCTGGTTTCAGCACTCCTAAGGGGAGCGGCGGGGGGTATTTCACTCGGCCCCTTTCGCGGGATTTTGTGGGGATGTCTCAGGCGGTTTGGCCATTTTCTCTTCCAACATGTTTCGCTTTCGGAGCAGATTTGGAGGATGTCTCAGGCGATTCGCTGGTTTCAGCACTCTAAGGGGAGCGGCGGGGGGGTATTTCACTCGGCCCCTTTCGCGGGATTTTGTGGGGATGTCTCAGGCGGTTTGGCCATTTTCTCTTCCAACATGTTTCGCTTTCGGAGCAGATTTGGAGGATGTCTCAGGCGATTCGCTGGTTTCAGCACTCTAAGGGGAGCGGCGGGGGGGTATTTCACTCGGCCCCTTTCGCGGGATTTTGTGGGGATGTCTCAGGCGGTTTGGCCATTTTCTCTTCCAACATGTTTCGCTTTCGGAGCAGATTTGGAGGACGTTCGCGCCCAGTTTGCGGGGATGTCTCAGGCGGTTTGGCCGTTATGATGCTGGGCATCTGTCGTTTTCGGAGCAGTTTTGGGAGGATGTCTCAGGCGATTTGCTGGTTTCAGCACTCCCAGGAGGAGGAGGAGGAGGAGGAGGAGGAGGAGGAGGAGGAGGAGGAGGAAGAGAAGGAGGAAGCGAGGAGGAGGAGGAAGAGGACGAGGAGGAGGAGGAGGAGAAGGAGGACAGCATGAACACGGTAGGAGCAGAAGCAGGAAGGATGATGATGATGATGATGATGATGATGAGGAGGAGGAGGAGGAGGAGGAGGAGGACGTGGGCAACTCGAGTAGCCAGGGCCAGACGATCGAGGTTCGATGTTCCAAGGCTTTAGGTTTTACTCAAACGCTTCCGCCTCACTCTCCTTCGCTCTCCGCTCTCCTTCACTCTTCTGCATTCATACTCACTCATACTCAGACTCAGTCACACGCAGGCTCACTCGCACTTAGACTCGCTCATATCCATACTTAAACTTACTCACACTCAGACTCACGCTCAGAACCACTCATACTCAGACTCGCTCCTGCTCAGACTCATCATCCTTCGGTCCGCTCAAACGCAGACCGACTCACACTCAGACTGCCTCACATCCATACCCAATCACACTCGGTTCACTCGCACTCATTTTCATTTACACACACGTTTTCTCACACTCAGACCCACTCAAGCCCAGACTCACTCATGCTCAGACTCATCATGCTACGATCCGCTCAATCACAGACTGGCTCACACTCAGATTTGTCCATACTCAGACCCACTCGCACACAGACGCACTCGCGCTCATATTTACTCACACGCATACCCACTCAAACCCAGGCTCAATCGCACCCAGATTAACTCACACTCAGAATCAGTCGCTCTCAGATTTGCTATTGGTCGCACTCATGCTTGCAGACTGTGGGAATGTCTCGAGCGAGCGGTTCGCCCTCGCACAAAGGCGCCCATTGACAGATATCAAGAGAAAGACGTACCAAGAGAATGGGATGCACATATGGGGAGCCCCGCGTCGAGTAATTATTATCTGACCGCGCCAGAGACCTCACCTCCCCTCCTCCCTCTCTGCACCATACAGTTATGATGACTGTGGTGGGAGTATGATGTGAGTATGATGGTGATGGTGAATGGTTCATGAGTACGATGATGATGATGATGATGATGATGATGATGATGATGCTGATGATGATGATGATGATGATGATGATGATGATGATGATGATGATGATGATGATGATGATGATGATGATGATGATGATGATGATGATGATGATGATGATGATGATGATGATGATGATGATGATGATGGCGATGAGCAGATGATGAGGGTGTCTCGAGCGGCTTGCTGGTTTTAGTACTCCCAAGAGGGGGGGCGCCAGGGGTATTGCACGGCCTCCGTTCGCGCTAAAATGGCGGGGATGTCTCTAGCGGGTTGCCTGTGTGCATGCCCAACATCTTCCGAGGTCGGAGCAGGTTTGGAGGATGTCTCGAGCGAGGCGCCTCCTAAGGGAGGAGGGGGGGGGCGCCAGGGGTATTGCAGTGCCTCCGTTCGCGCCCAAATGGCGGGGATGTCTCGAACGGTTTGCCTGTTTGCATGCCCAACATCCTCCGCTTTCGGAGCAGATTTGGAGGATATCTCGATCGGTTTGCCTGTTTGGGTGGCCAGACTCGTGGGCACAGGTTCTCCCCAGGATGACACAAGAGGCTCCAGGAGGCCCCAGGCGGCCACATGAGGTCCCAGGAGGCATCAGGAGACCACAGGAAAACTCAAGAGGCCACAGGATGTGCCAAGAGGCTCCAGGATGCCCCAGGAAGCTCCAGGAGGCCTCAGGAAGCCACAGGAGGCCCCAGGAGGCCACAGGAAGCGCCAGGAGGCCCTGGAAGGCAACAGGAGGCCCCGAGAGGCCCCAGGAGCAGGAGGCATCCGAAGGCAACAGGACTGGCTCCAGTCCCGTGCTCCTATAGATGGGGCCCCACCTGGAGCACGAATCCTTGATGGTATACGGATGGTTATATAGATTGTCCTTCTCCTGTGTATACAATCCTACACGGTTTACGTATATTCCTATAGATTGGGCATCCCCTCGGGCACGAGTCCTTGGTCTTTTACGTCTGTTCCTATAGATTGCCCTTCTCCTGCGGCTCCAAACCGCAATGTTTTATGCACGTATGTTCCTGTAGATTGGGGGCCTCTCCTGGGGCACGAATCCTCCCTGGGAGGTCCCAGGGGGCTCCAGGACGCCCCAGGAGGCCACGCGAGGCTCCAGGAGGCCGCAGGAAGCCACTCGAACCCCCAAGAGGCCCCAGGAGGCCCCAAGAGGCTCCTGGAGGCCCCAGCAGGCCCCAAGAGGCCCTAGGCTTATGCGCAGAGACGCGCTCGTACTACTGAGACTCATTCACACTCCAATCCATTCGCAGTTAGATTCATGACCAGACCGTCGCGCAAGCCCGCTTGTATTCGAAAATTCCTGCGCCTAGGCATTCAAGGCGCCGAGGTCCATGCGAATAGATGCACACCTGGGAAGCCCCACGCAGTGAATAATCTCAGTGTCCTTCTTAATTATTATTTGCATGAGTTAGCTAAGAAACAAAATGTAACTGCGTTGCTGGTATTAGCTTCGTGCTTCTTAGTATGCGAAGTATGTTTAGCATTGTTCCTAGTATTACGATTCTTCTTGCGATCATTATATGTCTTAATATTGTTAGTATGTGTCGTGTGTGTCTCATTATTATTGTTTCGAGCATTGTTATGATGTTTGACGTTCCTCTCTTATGGTGATTACTCTTCCTGGTCTTCATATTAGTTCCTCCTCCTCTTCCACCCGTTCCTCCTCCCCCTCCTGTCTTCTCTGGCAACAGCTGCGGCCGCTCCCATTCCACCGCGGCGCCGCCCCACGCGCGGGCGCGGGGCCCCCGCCGCGGCGGCACCGCCGCGCGCCAGCGACGGTAGGCTTATCCTGAGGCCACCAACGGAGGGGGAAGGGTGAGCGGCGGGGCCACTCAACAATAGCAACTGCACTTGCCGCAGACATAATACTGTGGCGGAAACATTGTACACGGAATACCTGGTCCGCAGCGCTGCAGACGCGGCCCGTGCACGCAACGCCCTGGACCGTAATTGAACTGCCGAGCAAGTACAGTCGGCACGAAGGAAGGAAAGGAGGATAGCATGCCGGAGTACCATGTTTCACATTATCTGGTACGCCGGTCTCCCGCGCTCTCGCGCCATTCTATCGTAGACTGAATCGAAGAGGTTTTCGTCGTTGAACACGTCGAGGGAGAACTGTGTAACCCATGGCTGATCCTCTGCTGATGCGAGGTCGTACATCCGCTCGAACACGCATTCTTTTCTATCAGATCGTGATACTGGTAGGCTCGAGCCTTCTCTTGCCAGATGACGGCGAACCGCTTCTTGGGGCACTTGCCGACGTGCTCGACATTGGCAACCTGGAAGCTGATTGCCATCGGTCCCGATCTGAATGCCCAGCGCCCCGTAGTGGCATCCCACGCGCCCAGGGTAACCTCGAGGCCATTTAGGCACCTCTGGCCGTCAAGCCCGCTTACTCGGACTCTCACCGGTTGTCATAATCCTGCGCGTTCAAATACTCTGGTTTTTTCTTGTAGTCCGGCTAATTATACGAGTGTTTCTCGTAGCACCGTAGCTCAGGTGGTCGCCCTCGTCGCCATTGCAGTCCGTCGCCCTGGTAGCTCTGCGGGAGGCTCTTGGCCCGCGTAGCTCAAAATGTGGCCATCGCAGCTTCTCACGTGGCCCTTGTAGCTGAGCTGGTGGATCTCGGAGCTCTGCTCCTCGGCCTTGCAGATCAGCTCGTCGCCCGAGTAGTTCTGCTGTACTTGTATTTATCCTGTAGTCCGCTGATGGCCCTCGTAGCTCAGCAGATGGCCCTCGCAACTCTCGTAGCTATGCCTGTGGTCCTCGAAGCTCAGCTCGCATGTCCTTGTGGCTGCGCCAGTGGGTCTCGTCGCAATGCCTCTAGCCCTCGTAGCTCACCTTGTGGTTCTCGACGGTCTGCTGGGGGGCCTGGTAGCTCTTCTGACGGCTGTAATCACTGTGCCTGTGGTCATCGTAATTATGTTTGGTACCCTCGCAGCCCAGCTGGCGCCTCTGGTGGCTCAGCTGCATGGTCCTCGTAGTTCAGCCGTTGGCCCTCGTAGCGTAGCAGATGGACCTCGTGGTTCAGCTGGTGGTCCTCGCAATCCTGCTTGTGGCCTTCGTAGCTTGGCTCCCGGACCGCGTGGCCCAGCTAGTGGATATCGTGGCTCTGCTGGAGTGGATCTCGAGGTTCTTCTGGTGGCTATCATAGCTGCGCGTGTGGTCCTCATGCCTCAGTTCGTGGCCCTCGAAAGGACGGTGGTCACCCTGGTAGCTCTGCTGGTGGCTGAATAGCTCAGTCCTTTGCCCTCGAAACTCAGGTTGCGGCCTTCGTAGCATTCCAAGTGGACCCCGTGGCCTGGCAAACGGCTCTCGAAGCTCTGATAGTGACTCTCGTAGCTGAGCTGGTGGATCCGGTCGCTCTCCTTGTAGTCTACGAAGCTCTGCTGGTGGCTCAGCTGGTGGGCCTCGTAGCCCTGCTTGTGACCCACGTAGGTCAGCTCGCGGTCCTCGTCGTTCAGTTCGTGACTCTCGTGACTCTGCTGGTGGGTCTCGTAGATCGGCAGGTTGTCGAAACACTTGTGGTGTTTCTCGTAGCTGTGCGTGTAGTCCTCGCACTTCAACCTGCGGTCCCAAGAGGTCGTCTGGTCACCCTGGTAGCTCTATTGGAGACCGTAGTAGCTCAAGGGGCACGCTCTCTTCGCAGCCCCCGAAGTCCGAATCGGAGTCGTCGGCTGCCAAGTCGTAATGTTCCACGCTCTGGGAACTGGAATACTCCGGGGGGGCGTAGGCGTACAGGTCGATATTGAAAAAGCTGCCGCAGTCGTACTCGTAGTAGGCGGCGCGGCCGCAGCCGCACTCGCCGTCGGCGGCGCTGCCAGTGTCCACCAGTACCTCCACGACGACATACTTAAGAACCCCTTCGAGCTGCACAGTCGTGTGGTTCCTGGTGTCTGTCTTGGTGGCGTACTTGGTGTTACGCAGTTCGTTATCATTCTTGGGCCGCCTATAACGCAGCTCATGTTTGTGCCGTACTTGCCGCATCCTGTGTCGTAATTGCCGTCGTACTTGGCCTTCGTCATGGCGGCCACCATGAGGGAGGTGTCATTCCAATTGGAGTTCAGGCCAAGCCGCATTCTGTAGCCAGTCCTGCGCGCCGCAGTTCGCAGCGGCCTAGGCCCCAGAAGGCCCGCCACGTTCATCTCGTAGCCAATGTTCCTCATGCTCCTCCTGGCTGTTGGCGCCCGTTGTGCCGCCATCGCGCGGCGGCGGCCAGCGGGCTAAAGCCCGGCCCCGCTGCCCTGGGGCCGCGAGTGCGGGGACGCTCCCTCCTCCTCCCTCCTCCTCCTTCCTCCTCCTCCCTCCTCCTCCTTACTTCTCCTTCCTCCTCCTCCATCTTTCCGCCTTCCTCCTTCCTCCTCCTCCTCCTTTTCCTCCTCTTCCTCCTCCTTCTCCTCCTCCTCTTGCTCCTCCTCGTCCTCCTCCACCTCCTCCATTCCTTTTCCTTATAAATGATACCGTAGACAAACCCCAATCAGATGTTTTTAATCTTCCAACTGCTCCCTTATAGGGCTATAGGGCTATCGGGCTATAGGGCTATAGGGCTATCGGGCTATAGGGCTATAGGGCTATCGGGCTATAGGGCTATAGGGCTATAGGGCTATCGGGCTATCGGGATATAAGGCTATTAGGGCTATAGGGATATAAGGCTATAGGGCTACAGGGCTATAGGGCTATAGGGCTATAGGGCTACTGGGCTATAGGGCTACTGGGCTATTGGGCTGTTGGGCTATTGGGCACCCCCGGGCACCCGGGCACCCCCGGGCACCCGGGCACCCGGGCACCCGGGCCCGGGCACCGAAATCGGCCACGCACCTCACCGGCCACCCGGGCACCCGGGCACCGCCGGGCACCCGGGCACCCGGGCACCCGGGCCCGGCCACCGAAATCGGCCGCACCTCTCACCTAATCCTTTAATCCGCTAGGACCCCTACAGAGGCAAGCTCTGATTGGGGAATAACCCCTCCCTGTCGCACCCCGAGGCCGGTCGAAAGGGCGGGCCGGGCATTTCGCCTGAGAGTTCCTCACTATCTATGACCCTGAAGCTTAAAAATTGGCAACAGCTTCCCGGATTGAGGGTAGTTAATTTCTCACATGTGGCTCTTGCATTAGCGCCGCGCAGTCGTTTGAAAATGTTGAAGGAGTTTCACGGATTGAGGGCGGATCGTTTTCAACATGTAGCTCTCGCCTTAGCGCCGCCGACATTCGGTTAAAACTCTGCAAGGGCTTCACGAATTTGAAGGCGGGTCGTTTCCAAAATGTAGCTCTCGTTCTAGCGCCGCGCCATATTCGTTTTCAATACTTGCCAGGGCTTCACGGATTGAGGGCGGGTTGTTTTCAAAATGTGGCTCTCGCCTAAGCGACGCACAAAGTTTCATGGACCCAGAAATCGCGTTCTGGCACGATTCATGGTCGTCAAGACGAAACAGTCATGTTAATGCGTGGCGCTGGAGTCCCGAGAATGGTGTCTTGGCCAACGAGGCAGTTCCCTCAGTTGAAATGGACCCTTGTAGGGGCTTATGAGGAGGGAGCTTGGAGGGAGGGTGTATTCCAACATCGTTGGTGAGTCTTGCGTTACACTGGTCCTCCTCCACCACCTCCTCCTCCTCCTCCTTCACCCTCCTCCTCCTCCCCCTACTCCTCCTCCACCTCCTCCTCCTCATCCTCATCCTCCTCTGAATGCTCTTGTTCCTTCTCGCCCTCCTGTCTCCTCCCTCCCCCATCCACGCCCATGTTCCCTCCTCGCCCCCCCTCCCTCGTCGTTCCGACTTTCCCCGCGCCCTCGCCTCCGTTGAAATCGTTTCCTCCCGCGGACTCCCCCCCCTCCCCCCCCACCTCCATCCCCCCTCCTCCTCTCCCTCCTCCTCGCTCCCCCGTCGTTCCTCCTGCTCGCGCAGGGCGTGGCCCTCGGGATGCCTCGGGCTCGCCCACGGTCAGAGCCCCCCATCGAGGCCCGCGGCCCCTCGAGGCCCTCTTGCGCGCGGGGGGCCTCCCGGGACCTGGACCCTGACGGCACAGTGCCCGAGAAGCTCGTCCCCGTGGTTCAAGATCAGCAGGAGCCCACCTGACTACCTACCAGACCACCCCAACCCAACCCGAAGGCCCGAATTTCGGGTTGGGGGGGGTACGGGTTCCATATGGGTTATCTCGATGTTCCCCGACCCCCCCAACTGGAAATGGAGGGCAAATCGAGACCTTCGGACTGGGTGGGGGTGGTTTGGTGGGTGGTGACCACCACCAACGCCCCTGCCCAGGGCCGCCCTGCACCCTGGGATGGGGCATACGACCCGCTGGCCTCGACCACGAGGGTCTGCACACCGTCCTGGGGCACAGAATGGCCCTGGCCAGGAATGGTGGTGGGCATGGCCCAACAGACTCGGCCCCCGCGCGCACGCAGGCCACGGCGGCCTCTCGCGGCCACCCGGGCGAGAAAAAGGCCACGTCTTCCGCGTCGCCCATCGGGCGTTTCCCCGCGCGGCCGCGTGGATTCCCCCCGACGGACCACGCGCGGCCACCGTGCGGGCAGGCCTTCCCCGAACGTCTGCACGTCCTGACCGGGTCTGTGAGAGCGCCAGGCTTTTCCCCGGTGCATAGCATCGGCACGAGTGCTTCCAGAAACGGCCACCAGTGGCATCAATCTTGGCACGTGGGTTTCGGCATCGATTTGTGTCCTGACGAACAACGGCCGAATGGTGCCCAACCACATGCATCAGGCAAACCTGGAATCACCCGAGGGCCAATCTGCAGTAGGCGAGCCAACCCGCGAGACCTTGGCCAGCACAGATAAACTGAAATGGGAGAGGAGAGGAGAGGAGAGGAGAGGAGAGGAGAGGAGAGGAGAGGAGAGGAGAGGAGAGGAGAGGAGAGGAGAGGAGAGGAGAAGAGAAGAGAGGAGAGGAGAGGAGAGGAGAGAAGAGGAGAAAGGGACGGGAGGAGAGGAGAGGAGACGAGGAGAGGAGAGGAGGAAGAGGGAAATAGAGAAGAGCAGAGTAGAGCAAAACTCAAATGGGTCGCGCTCTGGCCAGAAGCTTGACGCGCATCCAGCCGTGGTCACCAGCAGCTCCCCTGATGCCAAAATTATCCCGGCAAAGCAACCTAACAGCGATGTGTAGGAGCATATCTGGAAGCATTCCCCTTAAGATTCCGATGAGAATCCAGTTGTCGAATTCAACTGTTCTCGCAGTCGTAGTCGCATTCGCGATGACAGTCGCAGTGGCAACGGCAGTCGCAGTCACAGCCTCAGCCTCAGCCTGCCTCAGCCTCAGCCTCAGCCTGCCTCAGCCTCAGCCTGCCTCAGCCTCAGCCTCAGCCTGCTTCAGCCTCAGCATCAATCTGCCTTCAGCCTCGGCCTCAGCCTCAGCCTGCCTCAGCCTCAGCCTGCATCAGCCTCAGCCTCAGCCTCAGCCTGCCTCAGCATCAGCCTGCCTCAGCCTCAGCCTCAGCCTGCCTCTGCCTCAGCCTCAGCCTGCTTCAGCCTCAGCCTCAGTCTGCCGTCAGCCTCGGCCTCAGCCTCAGCCTGCCTCAGCCTCAGCCTGCATCAGCCTCAGCCTCAGCCTCAGCCTGCCTCAGCATCAGCCTCAGCCTCAGCCTCAGCCTCAGCCTCAGCCTCAGCCTGCTTCAGCCTCAGCCTCAGTGCCTGCCTTCAGCCTCGGCCTCAGCATCAGCCTGCCTCAGCCTCAGCCTCAGCATCAGCCTCAGCCTCAGCCTCAGCCTCAGCCTCAGCCTCAGCCTCAGCCTGCCTCAGCCTCAGCCTCAGCCTGCTTCAGCCTCAGCCTCAGTCTGCCTTCAGCCTCGGCCTCAGCCTCAGCCTGCCTCAGCCTCAGCCTGCATCAGCCTCAGCCTCAGCCTCAGCCTCCTCAGCCTGCCTCAGCCTCAGCCTGCCTCAGCCTCAGCCTCAGCCTCAGCCTCAGCCTCAGCCTCAGCCTGCCTCAGCCTCAGCCTGCTTCAGCCTCAGCCTCAGTCTGCCTTCAGCCTCGGCCTCAGCCTCAGCCTGCCTCAGCCTCAGCCTGCATCAGCCTCAGCCTCAGCCTCAGCCTGCCTCAGCATCAGCCTGCCTCAGCCTCAGCCTCAGCCTGCCTCAGCCTCAGCCTCAGCCTGCTTCAGCCTCAGCCTCAGCCTCAGCCTCGGCCTCAGCCTCAGCCTCAGCCTCAGCCTCAGCCTCAGCCTCAGCCTGCTCAGCCTCAGCCTCAGCCTCAGCCTCAGCCTCATCAGCCTCAGCCTCAGCCTCAGCCTCAGCCTCAGCCTCAGCCTGCCTCAGCCTCAGCCTCAGCCTCAGCCTCAGCCTGCCTCAGCCTCAGCCTCAGCCTCAGCCTGCTTCTGCCTCAGCCTCAGTCTGCCTTCAGCCTCGGCCTCAGCCTCAGCCTGCCTCAGCCTCAGCCTGCCTCAGCCTCAGCATCAGCCTGCCTCAGCATTCAAAATGTGGCCCGGGAATGGAGTTCTGGGAACTCGAAGAACACGAAGTGGCCTACAGTTGGCTCCGGGCATTCAAAATCATGCCCAGGAATGGAGTTCTGGGAACTCGAAGACCACGAAGTGGCCTACAGTTGGCTCCGGGCATTCAAAATCATGCCCAGGAATGGAGTTCTGGAAACTCGAAGACCACGAAGTGCGTGACTGTTGGCTAAAAAGAGAGTCCCCAGATTCCCGCGGCACCCGTCCGGCATCTGCCCAGACCCCCCTGGGGAGTCATGATGCTCTCTTTTGAGCCCACTAGAAACCTATCAGTCTTCGCTGTTAGGTAAAAAGGTCAGCAACCATACAGAAGAGTGTCACGAACCTGGTGCGACCCCAACTCAGTAAAGGCTTTCCACTGCATGGGCGCATTGCGTGGCATTGCCTGGCATTGCATGGCATTGCTTGGCACTGCTTGGCGGTGCTTGGCATTGCTTGCCGTTGTTTGGCACTGCGTGGCATCGCTTGGCACTGCGTGGCCCTGCACTGCGTGGCACTGCGTGGCATCGCTTGGCACTGCTTGGCCCTGCGTGGTGGTGCTTGGCACTGTTTGGCAAAAACAATCATCAAGTGGGCTTTGCCTTAGAAGTCTTTACCTGCTTCTGGAAGCCGCTGGGTGCGAGGCGCGTGTGCCTCGCCGGGCTCCCCAGGGCTAAGTTGGTCTTATGTCCTCACAAGGGGGGAGCTCTCCGGGGGAGACCTTGGTCTTGTTTCCTTGCAGGGCGTTGCCCGGGTTTCCTTGGTCCCTTGGTCCTGGTTCGGAGCCAAGGAATCGAGACCGAGAGACCGAAGAACCAAGAGCAAGGAATAACTGAACCGAGAAACCAAGGAACCAAGGAACCAAGCAACCAGGGAGAGAGCAAGGAGCCGAGACACCAAGACCAAGGAACCAAGAAACAAAGAAACCAAGGAACCGAGACCAAAGAACTAAAGCACCAAGGACAAGGAACCAAGGGGACCCGAGCAGTTGTAAGGAAACACAGCCAAGGAACCAAGAAACTAAGGAACCAAGAGACCAAGACCAGAGAACCGAGGAACGAAAGCCAAGGAACCAAGGGGACCCGAGCTGTTGTAAGGAAACACAACCAAGGACCCACGGAGAACCCACCTGTAAGGAAACAAAACCAAAGAGCCCCGAGGAACCCGAGGATTATAGCGCCTCGCACCCACCAGCCGCTCAAAAACAAGGAAAGACCCAAACCTAATCCAAGCAGCGCCAGGCAATGCGAAGCAACACCAACAAACGGCTAGCGATGCAAAGCAAAGCGATGCAGCGTCAGGAAATGCAAAGCAATGCAAAGCAATGCCGAACTTGCTCAACTCTCTGCTGCGGATGATTATCCCTAGCTGGGGTCGCGCCAGTTTATTTGATAGCCGGGTTAGTAGGCAAGCAGGCCCAAGCGGGCAACATGTGAGTCTACGACAAATAAAACTGTCGCCTGTCAGTCGAAGCCCGAGTATGCAATTTGGTAGCGTGGGCCGGGCAATCAGACCTCTGGTGTTACACGTTCCCCAAACAGTGTTTGCACTGACGGGTTCTTACGTCTTATCTGGGGGGGTGGGCCTGCGGGACGCACTGGCCACCATGCGGCCGCGGTCTCCGCCTCGTCGCCGCCAGTCGCCGCCCGTCGCCTGGGCCTGCGGGCCGCTCTGGCCGCCATGTGGCCGCCGTCGCCGCTTCGTCGCCGCCCGTCGCCGCCCGTAGCCGCCCGTCGCCTGGGCCTGCGGGCCACTCTGGCCGCCATGTGGCCGCCGTCGCCACCTCGTCGCCACCCGTCGCCGCTCGTCGCCTGGGCCTGCGGGCCGCTCTGGCCACCATGTGGCCGCCGTCGCCACCTCGTCGCCGCCCGCCGCGTCGTCACCGCCCGTTTCGCATTACCTGGCATTGGTGTGCATTGCTTCGCATTGTTTTGCATTGCTCTGCATTGCGCTGTACTGCTGTGAAATACGTCGCACGGCTCCACAACGTAGATTGGCTGTTGGGGAAAACTGCCTTTCCTAAGTGACACCACGTCGACTGCCCCACATGGATTGCACCACCTGTATGGCGCAACCGATATGTTCGTCTCTATAACAAGAAGAAACTGTGCCCCCCGCCCGACGCCGGACTTAGCGGTACCTCCTGGGACATTGCAAATTAAATGTGACGTTGCCCGTTATTTTGCAAATGAACTCATGCCATCCCAGCGAAGCTGATATCGACACCCCCCGCCATCCATGTCAAATATGACCATGCGCGCACACACGATTTATCAACAATCATCGGGCTTCAAAGATTCCCTCGACGGGGGGGGGGGGGAACAAAAAAAAAAAAAAAAAAAAAAAAACGCCGTCGCATGCGCATGGGACATCAATCAGACAGGCACGCTTCCGTATGAAATTCCTGAATTGCCCGAATCATTTTTCATATACATGCACGCACATACATGGTAACTATATATATACATACATACATACATACATACATACATACATACATACATACGTACATACATACATACATACATGTGTGCACGTATACCTGCATAATACATTCATGTAGACACGCACATACGCACAATGTAAGTATATGATTGCATAATTGTGTTTCGAAAGACACGCGCGCTGTCTTTTATCTTATGAGGAAACCGAGTAGGTGTTCGACACTCTCGCCATATGAAACCAAACGGGCTTCTCGCGCGCGCATGCCGAAAACATTCGAACGTTTTTGCGAATTTGCTGGGGGTGCACGGTCCTTGTAAAATAACGCCCTGTGGGCCCACTGCGCGCGTGTACCGCGCGCATGTCAGAATCCTTCCGAAGCCTTCATCACCGACGCGCTGCCGCTAATCATCGTCACTGGCGTGACCAGCACCGGCATCATGATTGGAGTTGTCGTCGTCATCGTTACCATCGCCACCATCACTGTTACGAGCATCATCATATACGCCGTTGTCGACGTCACCATGATACCTCACCCATCAGAGTCACCGACTCGCACTGAAATGCCCGCGAGCAACGCGAGCTGCGAGCCGCGCAGGGAAATCTCCACCGGTCAGCGCCACCGCAGCCGCGTCGGTCGCGCCAAACTAAGCGGCCGCCCTGCGCGCGAGCTTGTGCGCGTTAGCGCAGCCGCAACGATGCGCCAGCCAGCGCCAAGCAGTCATCGCAATCGCCGCCGTAGTGGGGGTTTTGCAAACCAAGTTGCGGGCGGGTGGGTGGGAGGATTGCGGGAGCAGTGGACTTGACAACTCCAACGTGCTCAAAACATGGCGCGTCATACCTGGCACAACTTAACTTACAAAGCAATTATAGCACCACGTAGATCACACCGAATAGACTGCACATAGAATCTCTGTTTTATGAATATACACAAATATACGGTATCGTTTTGTTGCAATTCTAAACACAGATAATCAAACAAAAAACAACAATAAAACAAAAAATCCCGGGATGTATCACATCCCCTTTTTTTTATCGTATTGCAATTTACATACGATTCTGCCCCATCGCTCTTACCAAGTATGAATTTACACCATCCCAGCCGAGCCAATATCAGCCCTCCCCCCGCCATCGTGTGTAAAAAACAGCATGCGCGCACATTCGGTTATCAACAATTATCAATGTGCCAAAACCTGTTAAACGCGCGCATGCCGAAATCCACCGAAACACTCGGATTCGTAAAGGTATCAGAATCGAATGTCCCAAAAACCCATAAAACACACAGGATCTCGCAACACGGATGTTCAAGAAAAGTTTGCGCGCGCGCTCTCGCTAATTCTTAAGAAGACCATAGGTTTTCGATATGTGCATAAAATGTTATCATGTCGGTTTCGCGCGCGCATGTCGAAATCGTTCGAACGCCCTTGCGCGCGTGCCACCGCGAGAACCCATTGCAAAAAATATGACGAACTGCGCGCGCGCGCGTTGTCGCGCGCGCGTGCCAAAACAACTGCCCCCCAAACAAAAATTCTAGAAAAAAACACAGACATTCCGCAACACCAGCGTTCGAAAAGAAGCTTGCGCTCGCGCTCACGCGACTTCTTTAGAAAACCATTTTTTAAAAAAAACTGCGTTCGACATGTTTATGGAATTCTGCCAAGCGGGCCTCTGGCGCCACATGTCGAAAGCAATCGCACGCCCTTGCTCGCATTGGGGGGGGGCACGTGCCGTTTCAAATACTACAACGCGGGCCACTCTCGCGCGTCGGCCGCGCGCACATGTCGAACACTTGCCCAAACCTTCAACACCGACGGGAGGAAGCCGTCATCGTCGTCGGCGTGATAAGCATCCGCGTCGTCACTGGGCGTGCCGTCGTCGCTGTCAGCATCGCCACCAGCATCGCTACTGTCATCACCGTGTCTACCGTTGTCGCCGTTACCATGACACCGCGCCCGCCCAAATCGCCGACTCGCACTGAAATGCCCGCTGGTATGTGCCCAGCGGTCAGCGCCACCGCGGCTGCGCTGGCCGATGCGCGCGCGTGCAGGCGCGGGCTGTCGTAGCTGCAAAGATGCACCAGCCAGCGCCAAGCATTCCGCAACTGCCGCCGCATGGGGGTTGCAAACCAAGTTGCGGGTGGGTGGGATGTTTGCGTGAGCAGTGGAGTAGAGAACTTCAAGTTGAGCATTGGTGGACTGCACCACGTCAATTGCACCACACTGATTGCACCACATAGTTTGAACCACGTAGTCTGCACCATATCTATTGCAAGACCTAGATGGCACCACATAGCATGCTAGAACCACACTGGCTAACATGAGTCTATATGATTGCTGGGCGGCAATTCGCAATGATAGGCCTTGCTTACGTATTGCGTTACATATCGTTGTCTCTCTGGGCAAAGTTCCGAAGCGCCCAGTAACCGAAGCGCACCGCGTTCCAGCGGCATTGCGTGGCACGACGCACAGCCAAGAAAGACAACACTGGAGACCTAAGAGGACAAGAGACAGGTAGGGCACCAAGAGGTGAGACAATTGGGAAACCTAAGGGCCCAAACATATGTGGGCAAACACGGGGAGAAGAAACAGCAAGATTTTCATGGTGTTCTTGGTGGCTAGCATTGCTGGACATTGCTTGGCATTGCGTGGCACTGCTTGGCTATGTTGCGTCGAATTGCTCGGCATTGCGTGGCAAGGCTTGCGAGGCAGCACGTAACCAAGACCAAGGAACCAAAGAACTAAGACCAGTGATTCAAGAACAAGGAACCAAGGAGCCAATACTAAGGAACCCGAGGAAGGCAGCCAACCCGAGGACAAAAGAACCAAAAAACAAGACCAAAGAACCCGAGACGTGCCAGCCGGTCAAGCCTCCCTCCCACCGATTCTCTTCAAAAGCAAATAAGAGCAAAGTCTAATTCGACATAAACTACATATGAGCATAAACGTCCGGAGATCCCCACGGATTTCATGAAAACCTCCCCTGGAGCACGAAGCACGTCACTGGCGGCGCCAGAGGCCCCGCCAGGGGGACCCCAGCGACGACCCAAGACATCCGCGGGGATCTGCGAAAGCTTCCGTCCAGGCTTGCTTCTTGTTTTCCAAGCCTGGATCCTCCCGCCCTCTTCCCCGAGGAGTTCGGCTGCGTCCCCGGAGCCTGTCGCGAGCAGCTGGTCCTGCAACGGCGACCACCTCACCGCGGCGGTCCACGGCGCCGGCGACAGGAGGGCCTGCGCGGGGGCCCTCTGGCCCTGGCGCATGTCCCAGATGAAAAACCGGCAGTCTTCCGCGCACGTCGCTAGGAATCGGGTCTCGGAGCCGACGTCATCATCCTTCTCCTCCATTATCCCTCCATCCATCCTTATGGACAACACAACTCCCCCTTGCGGAACAAGCAGACGTGCCCGTGGGCCAGACGGGGCTTTTCGCTCGAGACTTCGGCAACATGGAACTGCTCAAAGGATGGAGGCCCCGGAACTATAGCATCTGAAACTGTTCAAAGGATTGAGGGATTCCACCAATCATAAGGATGGAGGGCTGGTCGTTTACAAAATTCAGCTCTCGCCTTAGCGCCGCGTCCAGTCGCTTCAAATGATTCCGAATGAAAAAGAGGTGGAGGGCCGTTCCGTCTGCTGATCATCGTCTGTCGTGCTCGTGGATGCGTTTCCACGAGCTACACCACACCTTGCCTAACCACAAGATTCCGGTCAAATTGCGCCTGCGGCTGTTCGACGCTGTAGTCAGCCCAACAGTCTTGTACAATATGTCGACGACTCCCCTTACAGTATCGCAGTTGGTGAGACTCGACGGAGTACAACGAAAGATGATGAGACGCATTGTGGGCTGGGTGAGGCACGACGAGGAGGATTGGCATTACACATGGCGTCGCATGAAAGAAAGATCTACTTCTGCGTGTAGTACTCGCGTAGCGGTCTGGAGCCAAGCGCGCGGCAAGCCAAGGCGAAGACTAATCGAGAAGGTCACAAATCGACCGACAAGCATCTTCTGTCGCGAGTACAGCTGGTCGACGCGGCCAACTGTGCCTGGCCAGGAGACTTACAGAAGGCGAGAACGCCCGGTGCGCATATGGACTGAGAGATGGCATTCGCGCGCGTGTGTGGGTGTGGTGTGGTGTGGTTGTTGTGCGTGTGGTGGTGTGTGCCTGTGTGTTGCACGAGAGCTTAGCATGCCATTTTTCGTCCCGTGTCCTGTGCAGGACCGGCCTCGTGGCCGTGCGGGATCTGTCTGTCTGGAGGGCCGTTCGTTTCCTGAATGCGGCTCTCGGTTCAGACTTCCTTACACTCCGACCCGACATTTCGAATTGCGCCAAAAATACCAGGATGGAGGCCTGGTCTTGCAAAATGCGACTCTCGCTTGAGACCTCATCAAACTCTACAGCACGAAGTTCACAAGCGTGCAACACTTAAACAGATGGAGGGCTATGGCTGGACACTTCCTTGAACTTTCTCATGCACACTTCTTTGCGCTCAAGTTTGCATTTCAAACTAAAACGATGGAGAGTGAGTCCTTTCCAAAAATGGTTTTCGCCACAGTGGCAGGCACACCAGGCGCTCGTTATTCAAGGAGGATGGTTTCCGCAGTGGAACTGGGTACTTGTTGTGACTTATGCGGAGGGGACTTGGGACGATAGTTTAACGCAGCATCGTTGATGCATCCTGGGTTTACTCTAATACTCCTCCTCCCCTCCTCCTTCTCCTCCTCCTCCACCTCCTCCTCCTCCTCTTGCCCCTCTTCCTCAATGTCTATCGAAAGTCATCCTGCTCCTCCCCACACCCCCACGCCCTCCCTCCTCCACCTCCTCCTCGTCCTCCTCAGCCAAAGCCTGCACCTCCTCCCTGTTCCTCCTTTTGCCCCTCTCCATCCTCCCCGTTCCATCTCCACTCCTCCCCCTCCCCCGCCTCCCCGTCTTCCTCCTCATCTGTCTCCGTTCCCTCCTCACCCTCTTCCTCCTCCTCCTCCCCCTCATGTGTACATGTGTACATGTGTACATGTGAATGCAGAGTCACGCATGCGCGACTCCACCGCAGAGGAAAAGAAAAAAACATATAACGTAGATCGCAACCCGTGCAGTGCGGGCGCGAAGAGTCAGGAAGAACCCGCTGTGGGAGACCAGATGCTGGTGGCATTACCCGAACAAGTGGGCCAACCGCAAGCAGCGAAAGCAGCGCTGAAAGGCGAAGACACAGGAAGACTAGGTGAACGAAGAACAACATATACATAAAGACTCGGAGGTCCGCGCGGATTTCTCGGATCGGCGCTGGACTCCCCTCCCTGGCGCGCGGAGCGCGCCAGGGGCGGCGCCGGAGGCGCCGCCAGGGGGGCCCAGCGCGGATCCGAGACATCCGCGCGGACCTCTGAGTTGTTAGATTTATGTCGTTCTTCGTTCCCCTAAGGACGGGCAGAAGCCGATACGCTCAGAAGCTGGAAATGGAGCACGCCAAGAAGAAGCGGGCCACAAACGGAGCGGAGTCGTGGAACAACAGCCCGGTCACCTTCAGCAGAGCAGCATCGGCTCAGAGGGGTCGGCGCCCGCGGCAGACTCTGAGAATGTCAACCCTGGCCGAGCATGGGACAGGCGGCCGAGCGACTGATCGAGAAGGTCAAGTGGCATTTCGCTGACAAGTCGGCGGGCAAGACGACCACGGAGCTTATCGACGCGGCCACGTGGGGGCTGCATCACACGGAGAGCTGAATCAGAAAGTGCGTGGCCGAAATTGTGGAACCGTCAACACAAGCTCAAGGGAGCCGAAGCATCCACGGACGGGGCGAGGCGGACATCCAGAGCAAATTGGTCGCGCTGCACGCGATGGCGGTGGAGCAGGGCCAGAAGGACGTCTTAGCGGGCACCAGCGACAGCAAGGCGAAGCGTGGCACGCTGCGCTCCATCGCCGAGCGGCAGGGCCCAATCACCAAGCTCGACAGGGCCGTAGCGGCCTTCGCCGCCCAGCGCCCACCTGGGGGGCTTCTCGGGTGGCCAAGTGTTGGGGACGGTGTCGCGGAAGGGCCTCGCGGAAAGCAGCTGCCTGACTCGACGTCACCCAATAGCCAAACGCGGACAACCGACACTGAGCTCAAACGGATGGCTTACAAGAGCCGCGATCGCGGTCGACGAGCCCTCGATGGTCACAACGAGCCCTCGAGGGCCAAGAACCAGATTCCGCTGGACGCGCACGGGCGCGAGGCCCCGACGGCCTCGCATCATAGCGACTTCAGAATCCGCCACCGTGCCTTCAGCACGTGGTGGAGTGCCCTACGTGTCATACAATTGTGCGTCGTAGAGGGACCGTCATCTTGTCTTCGTGTAGGTTTCTAAGGGGCCTGGCCCCACTCCTCCTTCCTCATCATCATTCCCGTCTGCCTCCTCGAAGCCCTGAAGGCTCGGGCGGTTCTGTTTACGACTGGGGCCCTCGCGCCCAAAAGCCAAAGGGGGGGGGAGGGACAGGCCCCCTCCTCCTTTCCCCTCCCACTCCTCGCCCCCTCCGCTTCCCCCTCCCCCCGACCCATGCTTCTCCCCCCTGCTCCCCCTTTCCTGCCTCTCAGCCCTCCTGCCCCCGGCTCCCTGCTCCTCCTCCCCTGCCCCCCCGCTCCCCCCCACCCTCCTCCCTCTCTGCTCCCTCTCCCCCGCCGGGCGGCGAGGCCGATCGGCAGGGGATCGACGACGTGATCGACGTCGCCGCCCAGCAGACGACGACGGCGACGACGCCCAAACTCGTCGTCGTGTATGGTCGAACCGAGGGAGGAGGAGGAGGAGGAGGAGGAGGAGGGAGAGGAGAGGAGGAGGAGGAGGAGGAGAGGAGGAGGAGAGGAGAGAGGGAGGAGAGAGGAGAGAGAGGAGAGAGGGGAGGGGAGGAGGGAGGAGGAGGAGGAGAGGAGGAGGAGGAGAGGAGGAGGAGGAGGAGGCGGAGGAGGAGGAGGAGGAGGAGGAGGGAGGAGGAGGAGGAGGGAGGAGGAGGAGGAGGAGGAGGGGGAGGATAGTGTGATGGGGCTGGAGGACGCAGTGTCTGCGTCCCACGCGCTGGTCAAACACCCGTGCCCAAGACGGTGTCAGAGCCAGCGGCTCACGCAGGCAGGCAGTCTCCCTGGGCGTGGAGAGCACGAGGCAGTCGCAGCAGCAGACAGGCGACAAAACACCAGCTTTGTGAGGCGCTGCCATCTCCAGCCATCGAAACAATAATAGACGAGCGCGTTCCAGCACTCGCAAAGTAGCTACTCGCAAATGGCCTGGATCCGCGGCGGAGGATCTACGACCCATTACATCGAGGCAAGCATGTTTTTGTCCGAACGTTTGCGAGTAGGCACTTTGCGAGTAGTGGAACGCGCCTGAGGAAGAATGATGAAAAGACAACACACACACACACTCAGACCTACAGGGAAGAGGATCGGAGACGGGCACGGCGATGAAGGCCCTGCTGGCATGGGTGCGAGTTGCAGGACCCCGAGGCGGGCTCCCGGCCTAAGTGGGGACCCCCATCCGACAACACGCACCCACAGGCCCCCCTGGAAGCCCAGCCGCATGAAATCTGGGCGTCGCATGCGCTAGCTGTCAGCTCACGAGGGAGAGCAGCGCAAGCCTCGGCACGGAGCCCTGCCTGTGAACCCGCGCCCTCAGATGACGGCGCGAAAGCGCCGCCCCCGAGCCGAGGGCCCTGAAACCCCGTTCGACCACCGTGAGGGGCACACGGTGCGAGTGCACATGGGGCCCAGAACCACCCCCTTAAGCCCGTAGGCCAGGTGGCACATGTCCATGAGCCTCCCCCGCCCATCCTGTGGGTCGGGGGAGGCCCGAGTGACAAAACCCCGCGTGGAGCGGACAGGACCAAACGACCCCCCCCCAGGCTGCCAAAAGTGGCACTCGCCACTCCCCTTACAGGGTGGTTCTGAGCAGACTCAAATTCCACCAGGGCGCACACGCCTGCTGCCATAGCCCGCCGCCCCTGCCCTGGGGGCACGGAGGAGGACGAGGAGGAGGAAGAGGAGGAGGAGGAGGAGGAGGAGGAGAAGGAGGAGGAGGGGGAGGAGGGGGAGTGGGAGGGAGAGGGGCAGGAGGCGGAGGAGGGCGAAGAGGCGGAGGAGGGCGAGAAGTAGGGGGAAGGCGTGGGGAGGCGGAGAGGGGAGGGGAGGGGAGGAGGAGGGGGGAGGGCGGGAGAGGAGGAGGTGGAAATGGAGGGGAACCACGGACGTCGTCGTCGTCGTCGTCGTCGTCGTCGTCGTCGTCGTCGTCGTCGTCGTCGTCGTCGTCGTCGTCGTCGTCGTCGTCGTCGTCGTCGTCGTCGTCGTCGTCGTCGTCGTCGTCGTCGTCGTCGTCGTCGTCGTCGTCGTTCGTCGTCGTCGTCGTCGTCGTCGTCGTCGTCGTCGTCGTCGTCGTCGTCGTCGTCGTCGTCGTCGTCGTCGTCGTCGTCGTCGTCGTCGTCGTCGTCGTCGTCGTCGTCGTCGTCGTCGTCGTCGTCGTCGTCGTCGTCGTCGTCGTCGTCGTCGTCGTCGTCCGAGATCGGGGGCCGCCAGCTCCCGCGAGACCCGAGGAGGAGCTCTGGCGAGCGCGGGCTCCAGTCCAGCGCAGTGACGGGCCGCAGGTGCCCGGGCAAGGCGCAGAGGCACGTCCCCGCGGCGCCGCCCTCCTGAACGGAAGGGGGGAAAGGAGGACAAGGGAAAAAAGGGAGGATGACCAGGATAACCTTGAGGAGAAGGAGAGAGGAGGAGGAGGAGGAGGAGGAGGAGGAGGAGGACGAGGAGGAGGAGCAGGAGGAGGAGGAGAGGAGGAGGAGGGGCAGGAGGAGGAGGAGGAGAAAGGGGAGGAGGAAGAGGAGAAGGAGACTCACTTCCCATGAAAGGGAGGACCAAGGAGCAGGACCAGGAAAACGTGGAGGAGAGGGAGGAGGAGGAGGAGGAGAAGGAGGAGAGGGAGGAGCACGGGGAGGAGGAGCTGAAGGAGCTGGAGTTGTGTGTGCAAGGTCAGAGCCATAGTTGGGTCATGGTTGTGTACAAATGTGTGTGGTTTTTGTGTTTTGTGTGTTTGTTTTATGTT
This sequence comes from Prorocentrum cordatum, assembly GCA_963575745.1. Classification (NCBI taxonomy): domain Eukaryota; class Dinophyceae; order Prorocentrales; family Prorocentraceae; genus Prorocentrum; species Prorocentrum cordatum. The sequence continues at coordinate 7,429 of CAUYUJ010004721.1, read as the reverse complement.
CCGTCCGGCGTGTTTTGTGTGTTTGTGTTTCTGTTTGTGCTTTTTGTGTGTGTTTCCGTGTGCTGTTCCCCACCAGACAGGTTGGGGTCGCTAGATATAAACAACAGACCTCCCGCCACTCCCACCCTGCATACCGCGGCCGCCAGACCCCAAATTGTCCCGAGTGTCCCAGTTATCCCGCCTCGCGCCCTCGACAAACACGACAGAACACACCCTGCATACCGCGGCCGCCAGACCCCAAATTGTCCCGAGTGTCCCAGTTATCCCGCCTCGCGCCCTCGACAAACACGACAGAACACCCCCTGCATACCGCGGCCGCCAGACCCCAAGTTGCCCCGAGCGTCCCGGCTATCCTGCCTCGCGCCCTCGACAAACACGACAGAACACACCCTGCATACCGCGGCCGCCAGACCCCAAGTTGCCCCGAGCGTCCCGGCTATGCTGCCTCGCGCCCTCGACAAACACAAAACACAACAGAACGCACCCTGCATACCGCGGCCGCCAGACTCCAAGTTGTCCCGAGAATCCTGGGTGTCCCGCCTCGCGCCCTCGACAAACACGACAGAACACAATATGACACAACAGAACATGACAGAACAGAGCAAGAGCATGACAGAACATGGCAGAGAAAACCATATCAATATCATGACAAGATAGAGGACACCAGCATATCACACAACATACCTGAGCAGAACATAACAGAACAGATGTGTTTTGTGTTTTCGTTTTTTTGTTGAGCGACGCGAGGGCCGCCCGCGCTTGGATACCCAAAGGGAGGAAGCGGCCGGATCGTGCCGTGCTGCCCTTGCGCGACTACACACTTTGCCCGCAGCCGCCTCGACGAAGGTCCCTCGACGGCGATGTCTGAGACGACGGATCTGGCGAGTGCACCAAGAAAAGCTGACTGGGGCGCAGAGCAGCGCCATCAGCGCGAATTTCACTGCGGCTTTGGGGGGCACAGGCGACGCCCAGGAGCAGGTTGGCCACACACGTGCCCTGGACACGGCCGGTCGGTGCTACCTTAAGCATCGAGACACTTTGCCGACCACGGCTAGACAAAAATATCAAAGTTGCCCATTGGAAGGCGAAGCTTGTACACACACCTGCCCCTGGGGGTGATCATTGCCCCAGGGGGGTCGGGCTGGTGTATTGCTTCTTCTCGTGGATCCTCCCGTGGGCTCTGGTGCGCCCCCACCACCGAGCCCTCTCGGCTCCCGCGAGGGGCCGCCCGCCGGCGGCACGCGCGCCGCGAGCCTCCGCACCGCCGCTGGAGAGCCCTTGGCTCGGGGCGGCGCGGGCGCCGGCGCGGCGCTCGTGTCGAAGTCGACCACGGTCGTGCCGACGACCAGGAGCCGCCCAGGCCCGAGGCAGCTGCGGCCGCACGGCCGGCTCCCCAGCGCTCACTCGCCGCTGCGGGCCGGCGCGCCCTCCGTCGACGCGGCGCCCTCCTCGGAGGTCTCCAGCAGCACCGCCGCGGCGCCCCGCGGCGCACCGCGCGCGCAGCGCAGCGCCGCCGCGGCGCCCGCGAGCACCGCAGACACTGCGGCCGCGAGCGCCGCGGCCGCCACGGCCCCGAGAGGGGCGCCCCTCCACGCCGGGAGGCGGCCGTTGGCGAAGAGCCTGCGCGGCTCCTCTGGCGTGCATCCGCTGCACGTCGCACACTGGCCCGTCATCGCCTTGAACGCGTGAGCGCATGTGTCCTGGGCCGGCGAGGACTCTCCCTTCGCGAGCGCCGCGAGGGCGCTGCTCATGAGCTCGCGGCACGAGCCAACACCATCACACCCTAAAGCGGCGCCGCCCTCGCCGCAGGAATCTGAGAGAGGGCACTCGTCGACCGAGAAGGGCGCGGCGGAGGCTGCCACTTGTGGTGCGAACGCGCGCTGTGCGCAGATGCATTCATGACAGACCTCATTGGAAGAGCCGACGGCAACCTGCCAGAAGGCGTCCTCGTGGAAAAGATGGTCCATGCTCGTAACTTTCAGCGTGAGGGTGTGCTGACCCGCCGACAAGGTGTAGGGAAAGCTCTGCGTGACATCGCAATCGACGCAAGCATTGACTTGGCAATAGTTCCCATCGTGGCCATCCTTAGTCTTAACAACTTTGCTCCAAGATGAGCCGTCGCTGATCTGCAGGGACTCGAGCTGGGCCACCGCGGTGCCCATCACGAAGAAGGTGACAGGGGTGTCCTCGAGCACGACCACGTCGATCGTGGCGGTTGTCGACTTGAGAGCATCCCACGCCTGGCCCCCGCACTCCCCGTCGGGGTAATCCCAGCGAGCGACCGAGCCTTCGGCCGTCCACTGCCCACCTGGGAACGCGTCATCATTGTCGAACCTCCAGCCCTCCGACCTTCCAGGGAGCGCAGCAGCCAGCACTCGCCTGCGAATCGGTGCACTCCTGGCCCGCCGCGTGCGCGCGCCCGGCAAGCGCGGCGGCTGTGAGGAGGAGCCCGGACCGCGGCATGGCTGGCTCTGGCGGGCTGCTGCGCACCGGGCCACACCCGCTGCGGTGTGCACTGGGCGGGGACGGGCCGGCGCTCTTGCCTGATCGCGACTTGGTGGCGGGGCACCGAGCCAAGCACGCTTGAGCCAAAATGGCTACGGATTTGTTTTGTGTTTTCGTGCATGTGCCGCAACGGTCCGGACAGTCACGCAGGGGAGGAACGACGAAGAAGAGAGGAGGGGAGGTCTGATACAAAAGCCTCGAGGGCCACCTCTGGGGCCAACCGAATGACGGAGAATGGGGGCAGGGAATGGCTAAGGATAGAAAAGGGGGGCGAAGGATAAAAGCGGGAGGGGAACGCGAGCGGCGCACCGAGGAGCAGAAGCGGAGAGAAAGGAAGTTCTTCGGTTGATCATACCAAGAGAAGGGCGAGGTTGATGACTATTTTCAGGCTCTGACTTTGCACACACAACTGGAGGATGGAGGAGGAGGAGGAGGAGGAGGAGGAGGACCAGTGACCAGGACCAGGAGGAGGACCAGAAGGACAAGGAGGACAAGGAAGAGTCACGCCCCCATGGCGCCGCCCTCCCGGGCGGAGGATGGCCCAGAGCAGACCACGGGGCTCGAGCTTCGAACTTCGGGTTTCGAGATTACCAAGGCGCGGAAAACAGGACACGCTCCAAGAATCCGAAAGCATCCAGGAAGCATTCCGGGGAGGAGTTCCAGGATGCGACTGGCTCATGATATACTTCCCAGGAATGAATCCCACAGAGCACCTGGCGGCCCGCGCTGCTTGCAGACCGTGTGGACCATTCTATGGGAGGTACTGAAGCCCTGGAGATCTTGGGAAGTATCGTTAGCATTAGGACGGGCGTGTCCCCTGACAGGCGGAGCTTGAGGGAACAAAAAAACAGAAAATATGCAAAATATCGTCCCCAGACCATTGTTTAACTGCGTTGGGGTAGTCCTTCTGTAGAGGGACAGGCCCTGTTACCCTGATGTTCCTCCGGATGTGAGGAGTGTCCGTTCCTCCGGGGCCTCCAGGGGGGGGGCCCCTGACTCCCCTCGAAACTCTAACCCGAACGCACCTGGAGAGATGGGTCGGTGGGTCGATGTTTGACCCTGGAGCCCAGGCCCGCTCGCATCGTGAATTAAATCACGGCGCCAGATATCGGGAGCGGCCAAGAGGGTGGCGTCCAAGAGGGGGGGGCGCAAATCATGACCAGCGGCACGTGCGCGGCCCAAGGGGGGCTGGGGACGTAATGAAATAAGAAGAGGCACCATGAAATCTGGGGGGATATCATGGCCCACGCCATGATATCCACCCCCCTAGTCATCAACACACTCTTTGCCGCCGGGGAAGCGGCCAAGACCTTGAGGGGTCAACAACACCAACAACAACAACAACAACAACAACAACAACAACAACAGCAGCAACAACACCAACAGCAACAACACCAACAACAACAACAACAACAACAACAACAACAATCACTTTACCCGAACGCTCAGTGTTCTCACCAGTGCCAGGGTTTTCATGCGACGCCAGCCAATACCCCCACTTTGTGGGGGGGCAGTGCAAGCTCTACCAAATATCCACACGACTCTTCGCCACCACCCACACCCAGCTTCCCGCCCTATGACGTTCGGACACTTCACTTCGTGGCCTGCGGACGACCGTGGCTACTACACTGGCGTGGAGTACACACCCACAGAAGTTGTTAGGACAGCGCGCGCGGGTAGAAATTTTGAAAAGTCGTGCAGGTGTTTTTCGAGGACCTACGGTGCGATTCGTGTGATTTTATGATGCGCGGTGCTAAAATTCTTAAGAAGCCCAATGGTTTTTGGAGATTTCGGCGTGCGCGCGCGAAGAAAAAACGAATGTGTCCCGCATGGTATTATTTGACAGGGATGATGGCCCTGGCAGGTGCGCAACCGTTGTCGCAGAAGTTCGAAAAAGTTGCTCGCAAAAGCCCGTTTGACAGAAATGTTTAAAAAGTGTTGGGTTTCCTACGAATCCGCAAGAGCGCGCGGGATGAGATTTTGACATTTTTTTGTTGAAAAAACCATTGGTTTTTTGATGTTTTTATGTTAAAATCGCTCCGAACACTAAGCTTTTGGAAGGATTTCGTCTTGCGCGCGCGAATGTCCACTTTACCTTATTTTTTGCAAGGGATTCTTGAAATTTGATTATATTAGAACAAGAAATGTCATTTTATAGTGTTTTTTGCAAGGGAAAACGGATTACAACAAAACAACCGGATCTTGATGACATCGTTTTACCTGAGGCTTCCTCACGAAAATGATGAAAATGTAGCTGCGGCCTAGGCGGCGCAGGGGGGGCGTGCACCAGGGGGCCCAACAATAATTATTCTTTAGAATAATAATGTTCAACAACAACAACAACAACAACAACAACAACAACAACAACAACAACAACAACAACAGCAACAACAACAACAAAACAAAAAACGTCGGGGGTCTGAGGACCCAGCCAGACCCCTGGCACGCAGAAGGATGTAGACGAGAATGCTACGCGCCCCCCCTTGGAGGCGCACGTCCAAGCCGATCATGTAGCACAGAGACCTTGTGTAAGTCACGCTTAGTGTTGTGGATGCCATGAAAATGGATACTCTAACCATCCTGACATTGAGTTACACATGTGTTTAAAATGTGTAAACATGTTCTAAACATGCTTCAAACATATGTTTACATGTTTGAAACATGTTGTAGACATCTGGAAACTATTTGGCAACATGCTTCTTCTCCACTGATCGTCCTCCACAAGTTTAGTGTGTTCTACGCCGCAGAAAGATCTTACACAACATCGTTGCCCAGGCGATACGGCCAGAAAGCGCCAGCCACCTGGCAGATGCTATGAGATCTCTGAGCGCGCGCGTGGCGGCGCCCCAGGGGGCCGACGCCCACGCAGAGCATGAGCGTAGTTGGACGCTGCCGAGCCCCCGACGCCGTGATCGAGATTCCAGGGTTAGGTCGGGCCTGTCCCCCTAATGGGGATTTTGGGCTAAAAAATGAAAATACTCAAAACATGCTCCAAACATGTTCAAAAATAGTCCAAAAATCGTCCCCAGACGATTTCTTGACTATTTTTGAATATTCCTCCTGTAGAGGGGCAGGCCCGACTTCAGTCCAGGGTCGAGGTTCCTGGACGCACGTGCTGCCCATTCTGGGCCTCCGGGGCGCGCCCTCGTCGCCACGGCCGGATCCATCACGAGACTCCGATCAAGGCGCACCCACGGACGGATCCCGGGGCCGGTCTTCTTCGACAAGGCAGGCCGCAATTAGAAGCGGCCCCTGGAGAGGGGACCAGGGGTCTGGAACCCCAGAGGTTCGCATGTCGAGGATAGAGATTCGAGGATCGGGTGTCAAAGCTTTTGGATGTCTGGCATCGTTCTGGGGCCTCGGGGCGACCTCCAGCATGAGCATCAGCATCATCTGCATCATCACCATCACCATCCATCACCACCCATCACAATCATCATCGCCACCACCACCGCCATAATGGTCATCAGCAGCATCACCATCATAACTAGCATCACCAACATCATCGTCATCATCATCAGCATCACCATCATCATCATAATAATAATCATCATCATCATTGTCATCATCATCATCATCATCATCATCATCATCATCATCATCACCATCACCATCACCATCACCATCACCATCACCATCACCACCACCACCACCACCATCATCATCATCATCATCATCATCATCGGCATCGTCATCGACAAAAACATTATCAGCATCGTCATCATCAGCATCATCATCATCATCATCATCATCATCATCATCATCATCATCATCATCATCATCATCATCATCATCATCATCATCATCATCATCACACTCGTCATGGTTCATGACCATCAGCATCACCATCATCGTCATTATCACCCAGGTTGGGTGCATGGGAGACCCTGAGCTGCATATTTGTGCGTAGGCCCTGCGATTGCAACCCCCACAAGGGCGAGCGAGCGAAGAGATGACCCATGGCAGGCAGCGCGGCTTCGCGCCCACGGGTAGGAGATCACGCTGTGCGCTCGATGTGGCGCGCCCGATCCCCGAACGATCGCCGGCACCTGGTGGGCCGTCTGGCCCGTGCGGCGCCCAGTGGCGGGGATATGGGCACGGACCCGCCAGGTCCTAGGCCTGGCGGCATGGGGTCGGTGTGAACGGGGAGACGCATGGAGGGGGGGGGATGATCCCCAAGCGCTGGAAAGATCGAGTGGGTCATCATCAGGGCGCCGTACACCTGGACGCGCTAGGGGGACATCCAAGATCCCTCAAAACACGTTTTTCTCCAGACGGCGGCACCAACAAAACAACTGAACTGCAACACCAACATTCCCAGAATAAACCCAGACAAAGGCCCGAAAAGCCAACAAAGGCTCCCCCTAAACCCAGACAAAGGGCCGAATCCTGCAGCGCAGCACAAAAATGCGATGCCCCGACCCCGACTTGCCAGTGTCATGGTTAGTATTTGTCCTGGTCTCCAGGGGCCTGACACCGTTCCATTCTCGCCCTCCCAAATGAGGTCTGAGCAGATGGAGTCGAAGGATCGTTCCGCATCGCCGATGCTTTGCCGATGCGGCTCGATGTGGAGCTCGATTCTCTCCACGCCGACGGTGCCGATGCGTCGGCGACGTCGCCGGTGCATCGCCAACACATCGGCGACGCCCCGGCGATGCGGCGCGATCCTCCGACCCCGTCTGCTCCCCATCTGAGAGGCCTCTCACCGCCACCACCATCTTCTGGAGGCCCTGGCTCCTCGCCGCCCCCGCCCACGTCGACGTCCACCACTCGCACGCTGCGGCCCGAGGCCACGGCCAGGCGGTTGCCGCGCGGGCCGTGGCCGAAGGACACCCTGGTAGAGGCCCCCCCCCGCCCTCCGCAATCCCCCGCGCCATGTCCCGACGAGGAGGAGGAGGAGGAGGAGGAGGAGGAGGACGAGGAC
>CAUYUJ010004720.1:47825-67411 GCA_963575745.1 Prorocentrum cordatum | reverse complement strand
AGGAGAAGGAGAGGGTGTTCTGGGAAAACAAGAACCCCACTCAGGATGTGGGGAATAACACGGGTTTGGATTGTTCGACCTCTCGTCTGATCACTGTTGGTGCATGTTTCTTCTATGTTTTACTTGTCCTCCGAAATCCGCCTGTAGGGGGGGCATGCCCGACCTAACGCCAGGTGTCGAAGAAGAGAAAACGCCATAAACATAAACTGTTGGCGCTCCGCGCAGTTCCCTTGGATCTGCGTTTGGATCCCCCTGGCGGCACCTCCGCGCGCCAGAGAGGGGGGACCAGCGCAGATCCAAGAAAACTGCGCGGAGCGCCAGAAGTTTATGTTTATGTCGTTCTTTCGTCTTCTAGACAGGCGCCCGCGTGGAGCCGAAAGAGTGGGGTGGCTTGACGCCAGGCGGAAAAGAGATGAGCTATATCGACTCGGATTGATCTAGGCCTCTCAGGTGGGGTCGGAGTGGATGGGGTCGGAGGATGGCGCCGCATCGCCGATGTATCGGCGATGCGGCTCGATATGGAGCCCGTGCTTCCGCACGCCGACGTCATCGATGCATCGCCTAGATCACCGATGCATCGCCGGTGCACCGCCGGTACATCGGCGATGCATTGGCGATGCGGCACAATTGTTCGACCCCATCTACTCAAACCTTATCTAGGAGACCTCTACTTGAGCCAAGGCGAGTCGAATTCAGCTGGACTGGGCTTAGCTGTGTCGGGCCGATGTCAAGTTCAGCTCATTTGGAGGATGTTCGGGTCGATGTTGGTCGAGTCAGCCTGGGTTGGGCCGGGACGAGTTGCGTTTGATCGGATATGTTCGAGACGAGCCGAACGGGGTTGGGTTGGGTTGGATTGATGTCGGGCTGTGGTGAGTGATTTCAGACGCGTTGATGCTGACCCCTCCAATGAGTCAGAAGGCGTCGCGCTCCATCGTTCTTGGCGGGTGTCGCTATGCCCCCTGCAGGCGCAGAGGGCTCGTGCAGTCAATTCTTCCCCCGCCCGCTCCTCGTGCCCGTGGCAAGGGGAGGGAACGGGAGGGGGCTCTTCAGGAGGCAAGGAGGAGGTGAATGGGCGGGCGAGACAGGAAAATGAAGCGGCGGGGAGGGAGGGCGAGAGAGCACGGGCGGGAGCAGGGGCGTGGGCGAGAGCCAAGAATGAGGATGGAAGGAGGGGAACAGGAAGAGGAGGAGGAGGAGGAGGAGGAGGAGGAGAAGGAGGAGGAGGAGGGGAAATGCGAAGAGGCTGAGGGAAGGAGGAGGAGAAGGAGGAGGAGGAGGAGGAGAAGGAGGAAGAGGAGGAGGAGGAGGACCTGTGCAAACCTAAGACGCACCAGTGATGTTGTGATGAACCCTCTTTCAAAGCTCTCTCTTCATAGGGCCCTACAAGCACTCATCTTCATTGCGGGAAATGCCCGGTTTGAAAAGCGTACGAGAGTCTTCAATCGTGCCAAAGCACCATTTGGGGGACTTGAGCGTCGCGAGTCAACATGATTGGTGCGTCCTGACGGTCCTAAATCGTGTCAGAACACCGTTCCTGGGACTTGAACACCGCGAATCAACATGACGGCTACGTTCTGACAATCCTACATTTTGCGTCCGAACATTATTTTGGGAATTTCGAGGCCTTGGAATTGCTGCTGACATTCAAACCGAATGAGCGCGACGCTGAGGCGAGAGCTACATGTTGAAAAAGAACCGCCCTTCATCCGTGAAACTGTTGGATTTGTTAAACGAATGTGCGCGGCGCTAAAACCAGAGTCACCTTTTGATAACGACCCGCCCTACATCCGCAAAGCTGCTGCAAACTTTAAGACGAATGTGCGCGTCGCCAAGGCAGGGGCCTCATTTTGAAACCAGCCCGCCCTCCATCTGTGAAAGTGTTGCGAATTTCAAATTTCAGGATCATGAATGGTGACGTCTCAGGCGAAACGCCCGTGCCGCCCTACCGACGCGTCTGGGGGTGCGGCAGGGAGGAGTCATTGATAAGGAAGGGGGATAGATGAAGAGGAGGAGTAGAAGGAGGCGGGGAGGGAGGGGGATGAGGGATCCACATGTCGACGCCAGGGGCGCGCGTTTGGGACTACGAGCCCGAGCAGATCGCTCACCTGCTCTCGCTGCTGAGGTGCGACCGGCTCCGCCTGGTGATCTCCGGAAAGGCGCGGTGTTGAGATAGTCATGGTCTTGTGACATTGTCATCTTCCTTCTTGGTCATCCTCATCCTCCTCACCATCACATGAATCGTCCTATCCACACCGTCTACATCACGCCTCCTCCTCCTTCCCGTAAAGATCAGAACCAGCAGCATCAGCACTACCATCATCACCATCATCACCATCATTACCATCAACTTCACGGCGCTTGCAAAGGAAGAGGTGGCATTGGTTGCAGTTTTGTGATAGAGGACCCTGTTGGCGTGGAGGTTCACCGGCTTCCTTACTGCAAGGTTGGCGATGGTAGCAACTGCGATGCCAAGCGGCACAGACTGATTTTCGGGATTGAGTTGTGCTTCAGACTGCGAATCACACGTCTTGCGATTGAGGTTAACAACGATGCGGTCATAAATCAGTGCTTGGGTATCTGGCATTATTGGGACGTCGCTTCGGCTGAATATCATCGCAGTGTCATGGCACTGCTGCCCAATGTCGGATCAGCTGAACTCCGACATGTTCGCCGGGCTCTTGACAGACGCGCTGACAATTTGGCAAATATTGGTATTGATCCTTGCTCTTGTGTCACACGTAGCGTCTTCCAGTTCTGTCGTTCGTGTTCTGTGTGTTGTCTGGACGCTGTCAAGCTTGGAACGGGCTACCTGACCACAGTCATTATCGACGGGGTCTCACACCCCCATCCGATGGCAACCCTTCACGCAGCACTGCTCCAGGATATTCAGGGCTTTTTCCAGATGGTACCGCGCCTTTCGTCCTCCACTTCAGGACCCAATCGTGCCTGTATTGTTACCGAACTCCTTGCCTTTCGCGATTGTCTTGGCTACTCGTCCTCGGCTGCCGGATCCGAGCGTGCCCAGATGGTGATTTTCCCACTGTTCGCGGTTCTCCTCCATATGACGTGACACGTGCTGAGCCTCGTTCCCTTGTTGAGCTTGCGCTCCTGCCCGAACAGGCGATGACGGAGTGGTTCCGCCACCTACGGCCCATCACCGTCCTGCCGAGTTTGCACCAGGCGTTAGGCGGCGCTGTCTTCTGCGAGTGGCAATTCGCGTACCGCCCAGGCCATAGCATAGTCGACCTAAACGACGTGCTCGGGATTATTGCTCTGAGATGCGCTCAGCGTAGGCTGGGTTTCGTATTGGTCAGTTCTGATAGGCCGAAAGCGTTCGATCGAGTCTGACACCCAGTGTTGCTGAGAAGCTTTTCGAAACGCAAGGTTGACCCAGCAGTTTGCGCATGGATTCTCCAGCGCATACGACAGACATCTCATCGAGTGCGGTTACATGGACGCCAAACTTTGACATCCCCGACCACGATATCGCTGCCTCAAGGTAGCAAGTGGGGCCTCAAATTCTGGACAGCTGTTTTGGAAGATTGCTTATCACATGTCTGGGATAAATTCCAGCACTTGCAACTGGATGCACAATCACCCAGTGCGCAGCGCATGGTGTGAAAGATTGCAAGACTTGCCATTTCAAGGTCGTGCCGTGCACCGTCACTTTTCCAAACAAGCATTTTCAGTATCGTTCATTGTGTTTGCGATGCACGCCGGATCTTCGACTTACTTGGCGCCGTTTTGAGCGATCACGAATTCGATCTCCCAGCAAGCACGGTGCGTTGTGTAAGCCAAAACCAGATTCGTGGCCGGAAACGAGATGCGAAGGTTAAGGCGTTTCCATGCGATTCGTTGGCATTTTCATCAACGCCAGTGGCCGCACCGGGGAGGAAATGCGGGTCAAATCGTTTTCCGCGCGGAGTGCCGTTGCTCAGTCGAAGTTGTCCTTCAAAGCATCTGCTCGGGAGCAGCGGCGTGGACTCATCAACCAGATTTTCGTGTCGACGACCACGTGGTCAGGTGGAGTGTGGACCTATAAGTAGCAGGCCGCTCAAAGTTGCGAGCAGTCCAGAATGGTGCTATGTTGCGGTACCGCCGTCTTCCTCGGCATCGCGGCGAAGCCGATGAGCATTTCTGTCGTGGACAGGCGCCGTCTGAAGGACATCAAGATCGAGAACGGCTTTGCTGATTTGGACGTGGGCGTTGCGCGGCACACATACTGATATGTCGGACACGTCGCCTTGCTCATGGACAGTTCCCCAGAGATGTTGTTATGCCAGGTATCGAGATGGAACTGACATTCGGAATGCCGTTTGAATGCGCACGAGGTTTCGGACAGGCAGAGCCATGGCCAGTTTTCGCCATAGCACTACAAAGAACATATGACGTCGTTTTTCTTCTCGCTGTATCAGATGGATCAGAAGGCTGTCGCATTAGATCGCAAATTTTGGAAGAGTTACGAGCCAGTGCGATTGCTTCACACGTTGGAAGCTATTGGATTGAAGGCTATCTGTTAGATCGCTTCGTCTGTTGGGGCCGATGGGGCACTGGTCTTTCAGAAGGTCGGTAAACAAAGAAACAAACAGCATCGCAATCAGTCTCCTCGTCCCAGTATTCCTCCTCATCGTTTTCGCTCTTTCGCTCCTGTTCCTCTTCCGCCTCCTCCTGTCTCCTCACGGCCAGAGGTCGCAGAGCTCCCCCAGAAGGCCTGCCCCCTATCCCTGCTCGAGCCGGCCTGAAGGCCCCTCAACGAGAGAGTTCCTGAGACCAGGGCCCTGGCATGGCGCATTCACAGCATCGACCGCACCCGATCAGGGCCTATTTCGATCCGACCGATCCGGTCCGACCTCGACTCTGGGTTGGCCCAGTCCGATTCGATTGTTGTTTTTCTGCGATCCGATGGGACCCGATGCTCGCATGGCGTGGGCCTGCATCGTGGCGCAGCCGGTCCCGTCCGATGCCCCAGCTCGGAGCTTGACTGGGCTCGCCCGCTCGCGACCTCTCGGAGCTTGTGGGCGTCGACGGGTATGCCCGCGAGGTCCCTTTTCGACAGAGCCCGTTATATTGTAGTGGCCTCCGGCCAGTGCCGCCGATCCGGGACGCTTCCGTTGCTGCCGGAAGCGCACAATGGTGGTCATGACCGGCGACGACGGCGAGCGGTGAGGATGATGATGAGGATTAGGAATGGAGGCAACGGAGCAGGATGAGGAGAAGGAGGAGGAGGAGGAGGATCATGTTGAGGTGGAGGTGGGTGGCCCGCGAGGCCCCTCTTCGACAGAGCCCGTTTTAATAGAGGGTTCTACTGGCGCCTGTCTAATTTTTCTGGCCGGCCCCCGCGGGGCCCGGCATTGCGCGTGGACACGTGCGAGAAGCAGGCGCAAGACCCCACGTCTACATGCGGCTCCCGCCCAGGAGCCAGGAGCTGTTCTCGCCCCCGTGTAGGTTGCCCGACTGGCACGTGGACAAATTAATTCCGCTACTCTTTCTCCTCCGTTTCCTCTCCCTCTTCCTCTTCGACCTCCTCCCTCCTCCTCCTCCTCCTCCTCCTCCTCCTCCTCCTCCTCCCCCTCCTCCTCCTCCTCATCATCATCATCATCATCATCATCATCATCCTTACCGTTACTATGATCGACAACAACAGCAACATTGTTCGATTATGTTCACACGCGTGTTATTCGAAATTTGTATACCAAAACCGTCGATACCCACCTTTTTCTGCTTCGAACGTACACCCTCTGGGGGGGGAGATCTTCCCTACCTGCCACCCGTAATTGGCGCAACCCCTAAAACAGTAAGGGGTAGAAGGGAAAGCGGGAAGGAGCGAGGATGACAAGAATGGCGGAAGGGAAGGGGGAGGGAAGGGACAAAGGGGGTAAGGGGGAGGAGGGAGGACGAAAAAGACTAGGACGGGAGAAAGGGAAAGGTGCACGAGAGAGAAAAGATGAAAGGGAGGAGACTAGCAGAGACGAAAGATCCAGAAGAGACAAGGACGAGAGAGATGCAGGTAAAGGACAAGAGAGAGGAGCAGCAAAGCAAAGACCGGACCCAGGCGGTCGGGTCGGGTGGATGGCGCGGGATGACACTAACGGACGGGTCGGGCGGGGGGGGCATCAAAGCGGCAGCGAGTGGCGACTCCGGGCCCCAGCGGGCGTTTCGGGCGAGCGGGCCAATAATTTTTTGAGTACATCGCAAGGAAATCTCAGTCAAGAACACGATTCCTGAGTAGCCTGCGAGGACGTCCCGAGCAAGAGCGCCATTACTAGGTAAATTGCAAGGAAGTCTCGAGCGAGAGAGCAGCTCCTGAAAGAACAGCAAAGGCTGTCTTGAGTAAATCGTCAGGAGGTCCCGGGCGAGAGCATGATTCCTGAGTGTCGAGGGCGCAACATCGGAATAGATCGCGAGGAAGTCCCACGTGAGGTCGCGATTCCTGGGCAAATTGCAAGGAACTCTGGAGCGGGAGCGCGATTCTTCAACAATGCGCTGGGAAGTACCAGGCGGGAACTGTCGTTGCTGCAATTCGGGGGCCAACGGCGCAGTTTGGAGACCCAAGGCTTCACCCGTGAAAAACGACAGAGCGAGCCGAGGGAGGGGCATTGCATTGAAAACAAGAGTACCACTGGAAGGGGGGTCAACCATTTCTCTTTTTCAGAAATGAAAATGCAACAACAATATCAACATCAGCATGTTCATCACCAATACCAGTTTCTTCGGAGTCAGGGCGGATGCTGGAAGTCTGGGCGCGCACATGAGGAGTAGATGAAGCGGGATCAAGGGAAAAAAGAGAAGGAAGACGAGGAGCGGGTAACTGCAGCACAGAAGCATCGGCGGCAGCAGCAGCGCCGAGGCACCCGCCCCTCTCGGGGGCAACGATTGGGAGGGAATAGGCATAGAGGGGGGACGCATCGACCCCCAATCGCACACTGATCGCCGATCAGGGCCCGATGGCCCCAGCCTGCACAGGAAGTTGCGGATTCGCTACCGGGGGCCCATCGCCGATCTATCGGCGATGCATCGCCGATGCCAGGTTGATGCATCCACCCCTATGCCAGTCCCCCCCTGTCGTTGCCCCTCACCCCACAAACAGTCCCCCCTTCTCGTTGCCCCCATCCCCTACCGTTGCCCCTCACCCCCTATCGTTACCCCTCACCCCCTATCGTTGCCCCTACCTAAGCCAGTACCCTCCGATCGTTGCCCCTCACCCCCTATGCCAGTCCCCCCCTTATCGTTGCCCCCAGTACCTTCTCATCTTCCTCATATAACCCCACAAACCTTCCCGCCAGTTCCCCCCTGGCGCGCAGCACACCGTTGCCCAGTTTACGTTTCTGGTCTTGTCCGCCGTGCCAGCCGCTGGCCCCCATCGGAGACAGGCTGGAAATTCCTCCCCTTCCCCCTCCTCCTCCTCCTCCTCCTCCTCCTCCTCCTCCTCCTCCTCCTCCTCCTCCTCCTCCTCCTGCTCCTCCTCCTCCTCCTGCTCCTCCTCCTCCTCCTCCTCCTCCTCCTCCTCCTCCTCCTCCTCCTCCTTCTCCTCCTCCTCCTCCTCCTCCTCTCCCCTCGCAGATCGGCCACCAGAACTGTCCTGGGGTGCGCTCTGGCCAGAGTTCCGCGTGGAAGCCAGCAGTGGCGACGAGAATGAATTCCTCGTGGCGGTTCAAAAGGCATGAAAAGCGTTCAGACAGAATCGACTCCCGAACCTCGGGGGAAGGGAGGATCGATGGGGGGAACCAACAACATCAATCATCGTAAGACTGTTCGCGATATCTGCTCGAGTGTCGTCTACCACGTAAGTCCAAAACCCTCGACACCCGCCCTCTTCGTCTTCGATCGTGCCCCCTATTGGGGACAGATCCTCCTTGCCTGCCACGTGGAGTTGCCGCAGCCCCCAACACATGGGAAGGGAGGGAGGAGGGAAGGGACAAGGGGGAGGGAGGAGGATGGAGCACGAGAGAGAAAAGCAGGGGAAGCTAGGAGCAGGAACACAAGCGGCATAACCAGACGGGCGGGGTCCGGCGGGGCGGACCCTGACGGGCGGGTCGGGCGGGCGGGGGGGCGGGCCCAGAGAGCCAGGCCGAGCGGGTGGGTCGCTGAAGCGCCAGTCTCACATGAGCCGCGAGGATGTCTCGAGCGATAACGCGATTCGCAAATCGATCGCCAGGAAATCAAGAGCGAGAGCGTGATTCCTGAGTGTCGAGGGCGCGGCGTCCCAATAGGTTGCGCGATCCTTCTGCAAATTGTAAGGGAATCCTGCGCGAGAGCGCGATTGTGAAAAACATGTGAGGAAGTATCACGCGGGAGCCGCTGTCGTTGTTGCTGTCGTGAGCTGTGAGGAAGTGTTAGGCGGGAGCCGTTGTTGTTGTAAACCAGGTGCCAGGGGCCTTGTTTGGAGGCCCAAGGTTTTTGGTATATGCAAAATGGGTGCGAGCTCTGGGAGGGGCACTTCAACTGAAACATACAATGGGCACCGGAAGGGGGGGTCAACAGTCGTTGTTTTTGTGTTTGGAGATGAGAATTAAAGCACAACAGCAGCAACAAACAACAGCAACACCAACAGCAACAATCAACGATCATGTTGAGACTGTTCGCTCTTAGCTGATCGCGTGCCACTCAGCACGTACATCCCAAATCCTCGATACCCGCCCTCTTCGTCTCGTACCCCCTCGGGGGTATATCTTCGTTACCTGCCACGCAGAGTTAGCGCAGCCCCTAAAACAGGGGAAGAGAGGACGGATTGGGGGAGGGAGAAGGATGGAGCACGAGAGAGGGCCTCTCAGAGTAAACCGTGAGGAAGTGTTGAGCGGGAGCCCTTGTCATCGTGGCTGCGCCTCTGCGGGCTGTGGGCGGCCGGTGTCCGAGGGCCTCAGTGGGCAGCGTGCTGGGACCCTTGTGGGCGCGCTTGGAGCCTCTGTGGGCTGCGTCCTGAGGCCGAAATGGGCAGCGTGCTGAGGCCTCTGCGCTGCGGGGGCCTCTCTGGCCAGGGCGTGCAGGAGTACACTGCGAGGGCGTGTCGCGCGGGAGCCCCTGTCCTCGCAGGTGGCCTCCGGCGCCGCTGCTGGGTGTCAGCCTCTGGACACGGGGTCTCGACGTACAGCTTAAAGGAGGTATCGAACGGGGGCCCTTGTCGTCGCGGCTGGGCCTCCCCCAGCTCGACTGTATGACGAGGGCGTCTCGAGCGAGAGCGCCACTCTGGAGTTCGGGGGCCTCTCTGGCAAGGGCCTATGCGAATACGTCTTGGGGAAGTATCAAGCGGAAGCCCTTGTCGTCGTAGGTGGACCTTCGCAAATTTGCTTGAATCGCGGGAAAGTCTCAAGCGAGAGCGCCGTTCCTGAGTTCGGGGGCCTTCCTCGCCGGGCGCTCTCGGAGTAAATCTTGAGGAAGTACCAAGCAGGAGCCCTTGTCATCGTGGCTGGGCCTCCGCCAACTTGATTGAATTGCGAGGAAGTCTCGAGCGAGGGCGCCGTTCCTGAGTTCGGGGGCCTCTCTGGCCAGGGTATCTCGGGGTAAATTGTGAGGAACTATCGAGCGGGAGCCGTTGTCGTTGTAGCTGGGCCTCCAAGGGCACACATTTACACTCAAGCCAACGCTCGCGCGGGAGCTTCGTTGGAAGAGAACATGCAGCCGGCGTCGAGGCGAGAACGCGCGGAACCGCTTCTGGCGATCGACAACAATTACTCTCTAGAAATGAGTATTCAACAAAAGCAACACCAAGAACACCAACAACAACAACAACAACAACAGCAGCAGCAGCAACAACGACAACGACAACGACAACAACAACGACAACAATCGTCTTAAGACTATTCGCTCTTATCTGCTCGAGTGTCATCCAATGTGTATTTCCCCAACCCTCGATACCCGCCCTCTTCGGCTTCGATCGTACCCCTTTTGGGGATGATATCTTCCTTCCTTGCAGGTCGGGCCCCGACAAGCGGCGGGGGGGCCGCGGACCGCTGGCCTGGCCAGCGGCAACGCTGATCGGCGGCAACCCGACCCCAAGAGGGACGGACAGGGAACCGACCACGACGACGACGCCGACGACGACGACGACAATGACGAGCGAAAGCGAGAGCGAGAGCGAGAGCGACAGCGGGGCCACGAAGGGCAGTAATGGGGCCACGAAGGGCGACAGCGGGGCCACAAAGAGCATGCGTATGGGGCCACGAAGGGCGCGAACGAGCGGGGGCCACGAAAGGCAGATAATGGAGGGCCACAGAGGGCAAGGACGGGGCCACTGAGGGCAGCAACGGGGCCACGTAGGGCAGCGAGGGGGCCACAAAAGGCGACAGCGGGGCCACGCAGGGCATGCACATGGGGCCACGACGGGCGCGAACGAGCGGGGGCCACGAAGGGCATGCGTATATTGGGCCACTGAGGGCAAGGACGGGGCCACTGAGGGCAGCAACGGGGCCACGTAGGGCAGGCGACAGCGGGGCCACGAAGAGCATGTATATGGGACCACGACGGGCGCGAACGAGCGGGGGCCACAAAGGGCATGCACATATGGGGCCATGTAGGGCAGCGATGGCGCCACGAAGGGCTGCAACGGGGCCACGACGTGCAGCGAGGGGGCCACGAAAGGCTGCAACGGGGCCACGACGGGCAGCGAGGGGGCCACGAAGGGCTGCAACGGGGTCACGAAGGGCAGCGAGGGGGCCACGAAGGGCTGCAACGGGGCCACGAATGGCAGCGAGGGGGCCACGAAGGGCTGCACCGGGGCCACGACGGGCAGCGAGGGGGCCACGAAGGGTTACAACGGGGCCACGACGGGCAGCGAGGGGGCTGCGAAAGGCTGCAACGGGGCCACGAAGGGCAGCGAGGGGGCCACGGAGGGCTGCAATGGGGCCACGACGGGCAGCGAGGGGGCCACGAAGGGCTGCAACGGGGTCACGAAAGGCAGCGAGATCCTGATTCCTAAGTAAGCTGTGAGGAAGGCCCGAGCCAGAGCGCGACTCTTGGGTGCGTGAGTGTCGGGAGCGCGGCGTTTGAGCCATTTGCAGGGAACTCCAACGCAAGAGCGCGATTCTGAAGTAAATGGACAGCGATTCTCCAGCGAGAGCGCGATTCCAGAGCGCCGAGGAAGCGATTCCTAATTAATTCTGAGGCAGTCCCAAGCGATAGCGCGATGCCTGAGTAAAACACAAGGAATTCTCAGGCGGGAGCGGGGGTCGTGGCTAAGTTGTGAGGAAGTCTCAAGCGGGAGCCGTTGTTGTTGGAACCCGGGGGCCGGGGGCACAGTTTGAACTTAGTGTTATGTCGGGCGTGTCCCCCTACAGAGGGGATTTTCGACGAAAAATAGACAGTGCCCCAAACATACCCCCCAAAAAGTTTAAAAATGTTTTAACAAAAGTCCCCAGACTATTTTTTGATTATTGTTTGATCATGTTTGAGGTATCTTTTATTCTCTTGCACAGGGTGTCTAGAGCTCCGACCACTTTATTTCGGCACCGCACCCCCCCTTCATCATCATCATCATCATCATCATCATCATCATCATCATCAGCACCAGCACCATCATCCTCACCATCATCACCATCATAATCACCATCATCATCATCATCATCATCATCATCATCATCATCATCATCATCATCATCCACATCATCATCATCATGCGCCCCCTCCGTCTCAGCGCCCTCCCGCGGCTCCAGCGCCCGCCCAGTGCCCCCTCCGCCCCGACCACTTTACTTCGGCTCCGCACCCCCCCCCCGCTCCGCCCCCTCCCCCGCGCCGTCTCAGCGCCCCCCCGCGGCTCCAGCGCCCGCCCAGTGCCCCCTCCGCCTCGACCACTTTATTTCGGCACCGCCCCCCCCCCCCCGCTCCGGCCCGCTCACCCCCGCGCCGCTCAGCGCCCTCCCGCGGCTCCAGCGCCCGCCCAGTGCCCCCCCCGCCCCGACCACTTTATTTCGGCACCGCACCCCCCCCCGCTCCGCCCCCTCCCCCGCGCCGTCTCAGCGCCCCCCCGCGGCTCCAGCGCCCGCCCAGCGCCCCCTCCGCCTCGACCACTTTATTTCGGCACCGCCCCCCCCCCCGCTCCGCCCCCTCCCCCGCGCCGCCTCAGCGCCCCCCCGCGGCTCCAGCGCCCGCCCAGTGCCTCCTCCGCCCCGACCACTTTATTTCGGCACCGCACCCCCCCTCCCCGCTCCGCCCCCTCCCCCGCGCCGTCTCAGCGCCCCCGCGCGGCTCCAGCGCCCGCCCAGTGCCCCCTCCGCCACGACCACTTTATTTCGGCACCGCACCCCGCCTCCCCGCTCCGCCCCCTCCCCCGCGCCGTCTCAGCGCCCCCGCGCGGCTCCGGCGCCCGCCCAGTGCCCCCTCCGCCCCGACCACTTTATTTCGGCACCGCACCACCCCCCCTTGCTCCGCCCCTTCCCCCGCGCCGTCTCAGCGCCCCCCCGCGGCTCCACGCCCGCCAGTCGCCCCCTCCGCCCCGACCACTTATTTCGGCACCACAACCACCCCCCCCCCCTCCGCCCAGCCCCGCGGCGCCGAGCAGCCGCCCCCTTCCGCTGCACTAGCGCCCCGCCCAGTGCCCCCTTTCATCCTCCGCCCCGACCACTTATTTTCGGCACCGCACCCCCCCACACCCGCCCCGCCCCCCCGCCCCCGCGCCGTCTCAGCGCCCCCCCGCGGCTCCAGCGCCCGCCCAGTCCCGTCCGCCCCTCCGCCCCGACCACTTATTTCGGCACCGCACCCCCCTCCCCGCTCCGCCCCCTCCCCCGCGCCGTCTCAGCGCCCCCCCCGCGGCTCCAGCGCCCGCCCAGTGCCCCCTCCGCCCCGACCACTTTATTTCGGCACCGCACCCCCCCCCCGCTCCGCCCCCTCCCCCGCGCCGTCTCAGCGCCCCCGCGCGGCTCCAGCGCCCGCCCAGTGCCCCCTCCGCCCCGACCACTTTATTTCGGCACCGCACCCCTCCCCGCTCCGCCCCCTCCCCCGCGCCGTCTCAGCGCCCCCCCGCGGCTCCAGCGCCCGCCCAGTGGCCCCCTCCGCCCCGACCATTTTATTTCGGCACCGCACCCCCCCCCCCGCTCCGCCCCCTCCTCCCGCGCCGTCTCAGCGCCTCCCCCGCGGCTCCAGCGCCCGCCCAGCGCCCCCTCCGCCCCGACCACTTTATTTCGGCACCGCACCCCCTCCCCCGCTCCGCCCCCTCCCCCGCGCCGTCTCAGCGCCCCCCCCGCGGCTCCAGCGCCCGCCCAGTGCCCCCTCCGCCCTCCTTGGACCCTGGAGGCCTCCCCTTGGAACCCTCTGTAGGCTTCTCGGGCGTCAGTTGGAGGCTTCCTGGGAACCCGTCAAAGGTCTTTGAAGCCATCTTGCGGGGGACGGCCCTTGGAGTCTCCTCGCGCTCGCCATCTGGAGCCCCTCTTGCGGCCCTGTTGTGTTCACTCCTTCTGCGATGTCTGGCATCCTCTCCCCCCCCCTCCTCCTCCACATCCTCCTCCTCCCCCTTCCTTTTTGTGCAAGAGCCATGGCACACGTGCCACTTGTTTTTCGTTGAAAATCCCCCAGTAGGGGGACACGTCCGACTTAAACTGAAAGATTTTCCTTGATAGAAAACATGATGCGAAGCCCGGGGGAAGCACTTCAATTGAGAAAACACAATGGTCACCGGAGGGGGGATAAACAATAGCTATTGCTCAGTAGTGAGAGTTTTTTCCAAGAACAACAGCAACAAGAACAACAACAGCAACAACAACAGCAACAATAAGTTTAAGACTGTTCGCCCTTATATGCTCGAATGTCCAAGAATGCGTATTTACCAAACCCTCCATACCCGCCCTCTTCGTCTTCGTTTTTCTTCCCTGCAGGCCGGGCCCCCGCAAGCGGCGGGGCGGCCGCGGACCGTCGGCCTGGCCAGCGGCAGCGCTGATCGGCGGGGCGGCCGCGGACCGTCGACCCGACCCCAAGAGGGACGGACAGGGGACCGACCACGACGACGACGACGACGACGACGACGACGTCGACGACGACGGACGACGACGACGACGGCGACGACGAGCGAAAGCGAGAGCGAGAGAGAACGACAGCAGGGCCACGAAAGGCACGAAGTAGGCCACGAAGGGCGACAGCGGGGACACGAAGGGAATGCGTATGGGGCCACGAAGAGCGCGAACGAGCGGGGGCCACGAAGTGCATATAATGCGGGGCCACAGAAGGCAACTACGGGGCCATTGACGGTAGCAACTGGGCCACGTAGGACAATGAGGGGGACACAAATGGCGACAGCGGGGCCACGAAGGGCATGCACATGGGGCCACAACGGGCGCGACTCCTGGGTGCCTGGGTGTCGGGAGCGCGGCGCAAGGCCATTATTCGAAATCAGTAAGTTGCAAGCAAACCTCCAGCGAGAGCGCGACTCCAGACGCCGGGAGAGCGATTCCTGAATAAATTATGAGGAAGTCCAAAGCGAGAGCGCGACTCCTGAATATAATGCGAGGAAGTCTCGGGCGGGAGCGGGGTTCCTGGCTAGATGGTAAGGAAGTCTCAGGCGGGAGCCGTTGTTGTTGTAACCCAGGGGCCAGGGGCCCAGTTTGAGCAGGAAGACTTTCCCTGTCAAAAAACAGGGTGCGAGCGTCGAGGGGCACACAATGATTGAGAAAAAGCAGTATGCACCGGTTGGGGGGATCAACAATAATGATTCTTTAGAAATGAGAATTCAACGTCAGCAGCAGCAACAGCAACAACAAAACGGGGCCCTAGAGGCGCACGCGCAGCGTTGCACGAGCGCGGAGCGGTGGTACGGCACCAAGTACTCCGACCAGCCGCTAGATGCCGACCTGGCCGTACGCTGGGGGGCCGCGCGCGTGGTCCCCGGGCTCGCGCTGCCCAGGGCCAACCCGTTCGTGCCCCAGGACTTCGGGCAGCGCCAGAAGACCGCGCTTCTGAGGAGGAGGAGGAGGACGAGGACGAGGACGAGGAGGAGGAGGACGAGGAGGAGGAGGAGGGGGAGGAGGAGGACGAGGAGGAGGAGGAGGAGGACGAGGACGAGGAGGACGAGGAGGAGGCGGAGGAGGGGACGAGGACGAGGACGAGGAGGACGAGAAGGGGGGGGAGGAGGCATCATGCATCACCTGGTCAGGCAGGAGGCGAGGCCCCCTTCGTGGCCGCACGTCCCTCTACAGGAGGAATACGCAAACACCGTGCAAGCCAACTAGAAGCAATTGTATGGGGACGACGTTTGGAGCATTTGCTGTATACGTTTTGGAGTATGTATTGACTTCTGCTCACTCTCCCTCCAGAATCTGCCTGCAGGAGGACCTGCCCGACCTCCTTCCTAGGGGTCCGGCGACCAACTGGGTTCTCGGGCCCGCCCGCCCCCTCCCCCTGCCCGCGCAGGTCCCCGAGGGGGGGCACGCGCGCAGGAGTGGGTGCGCGCGGGCATTGCGCGGGGGCATGCGCGGAGCGTAGAGGTCAGGTTGTCGGCTTCCCCCCCCCCCAGCGGATAACCCGGGGCTATCGCCGAAGAATGAGCGATCTCCAGCTAGCTTGCGAAATAGAGTCGAGATCGAGGGCAGGGAACAACTGACAGGGCACGAATTTCTTCCGAGGTTCACCCGTGTTCCAGGCATGAAGGGGGAATGACTCCTCTCCCTCCTCGTCATCCCTCTCCTCCTCCTCTTTCACTTCCCCCTTCGATGTGCACGGCATCTGGGGGACCCCGAGGGCCAACCCGTTCGTGCCCCAGGACTCAGGCAATGCCCACGAGCTTGCAGTATTGAGGCTTCCAGGTATCGGGGCTATCCGGTTTAGGTCTTCGGGCGCGTTTGGGGACCTTTTTGGGACTTCCTGGAGGCTTCTCGTGACCGCGTCCGAGTTTTCCATCGAAGTCCTGGCTACAGTAAGAGCGCGCCCCCTGATGGGTCGGGGGGGGAATGTGGCTCCCAGAGGCGATCTTTTGACCTCGCGAGCTTCACACCAGGCAGTGCCAAGGAGAAGGCACCACTGGGAGATCGCCACCTCCTCCTCCTCCTCTTCCTCCTCCTCCTCCTCCATCTCCTCCTCCTCCTCCTCCTCCTCCTCCTCCTCCTCCTCCTCCTCCTCCTGCTCCTCCACCTCCTCCTCGTCCTCCCCCTCCTCCTCCTCCTACTCCTCCTCCTCCTCCTCCTCCTCCTCCTCCTCCTCCTCCTCCTCCTCCCCCCCTCCTCCTCACCCTCCTCCTCCTCCTCCCCTCCTCCTCCTCCTCCTCCTCCTCCTCCTCCTCCTCCTCCTCCTCCTCCCCCTCCTCCTCCTCCTCATCCTCCTCCTCCTCCTCCTCCACCTGAGGTCCTCCACCTGAGGTGGACGGAAGACAGTCGAACAATACAAGCCTCGGCGTGAAGGCACCCCCAGCGCAGGATCGTGGAACAGTGCAGCTTCCCCTCGAGCGTTCTCGCTGTGTTCGGCCTCCTTAGGGGGCCACATGTGCACCCTACCCCTACCCCCCACGATTTTTGAGGGGAGGGTGGGGTTCACTCCCCCTCCAAATCGTGGGGGGTAGGGGTAGGGGTAGGGGTAGGGGTAGGTTTCACATGTGGCCCCCTACTCCTGGGCCGTTTCCGGGCTCCGTGACCGAAAAATCTGATTCTTGGTGAGGCACCGGCCCGCCGAGGGAAAGGATTGGGATTTCCGGGGGCCCGTACTGAGCAACTCAAGACAACGGATGCCTGCAAGGTCAGCAGTGGTGCTGTGGATTCGCGACGAGTGTGAGTGGCGCTTGTTTGCGCCAGAAGGCCTTCGCGCAAAGGGGGCCGCGCAGCTGGTCAAGGGGTCGGGCGACCTTGCGAACGGGAAAAAAATAGACGCTTCGTGTAAGCCCACCAGCATGCAGTGGAATGGGCGGATGAGGAGGAGAAGGAGAAGGGCAGCCCATCCAGAGACGATGCCCAGACGAGTTGTTCCCCAATCAGAGCTTGCCTCTGTAGGGGTCCTAGCGGATTCATATGGTTAGGTTAGGTTTGCCGCCGATTTTCGCGGCAAACCGGTTGCCCGTGTGTCCGGGTGCCCAGGCGTGCCTGGAGGTGCCCGGGTGCCCGGGTGCCTAGGCGTGCCCGGGGGTGCCCAGGTGCCCGCCCGGTAGCCCTATAGCCTTATAACCCTAGAGCCTTATAGCCCTATAGCCCTCTAGCCCTATAGCCCCAATAGCTTTATAACCCTATAGCCCTAATAGCCCCATAGCTTTATACCCTTATAACCCTATAGCCCTATAGCTCTCTAGCCCTATAGCCCTATAGCACTATAGCCTTATAGCCCTATAGCCGTTTAGCCCCATAGCCCTATATCATTGAAAGGATTATGATTGGGTTTTTTCTTTGGTATCATCATGATCCAGGAAGTGGGGAAGCATACAGAGGAACGCAGGGATGGGGAAACCGTCCTGAAGGAGGAGGAATCGGAGGAGGAGAAAGAGGAAGAGGAAGAGAAGGAGAAGGAGGAGGAGGAAAAGGGCGAGTAGAAGAGCCAGAAGCCTATTGAATGCCTCTCGGAGTCTCCTCGGATGTCGCCTGGAAGCTTTTTGGAGGCCTCTCGGGGCGTCTGGGGGGGCATCTTGGCGGGCCCAGGGCCGCCTTTGAGCGTCGTGCGTGCCTCGGGGATCCTCTTGAGGCCTCTTGAGGGTCTCTTGGGAGCCCCTTGGAGGCCCTTTCCTTCGGGCGCCTCTTGGAGCCGTCTGGGCCCTCTTGGGACCCTCTGGGGGCGCTCTCTGGAGGTTTAGGGGCGCTCTTGAAGCTGACTTGAAAGACATCGATACAAAAAGAGGGGAGCTTCAAGTAGACTTGCCCTTCTAGAGTGCCTAAGACCGCCTCTTGGGGCGCTCTTGGAGCGCTCTTGGGAGCTCCTGGGGCCGTCTTGGGGCTCTCTTGGGGCCCTCGTGGGGCCCTCATGGGCCATATTGGAGCCATCTTCAGGCCTCGAATGTCCATCGGAAGCGAAAAGGCGAGAAAACCAAAAACATTGATTTGTCCTTAGGTGTCGGAAAGATGTTGGTCTCCTGGGGGCCTCATCGGGGAGCTCTTTGGGCACTTGGAGCCGTCTTGAGGCGGTCTTGGGGCCTCTTGGACCATCTTGGAAGCCATCTTGAGCGATCTTGCGCTATCTGGAGCGATCGTGGAGGCCATCTTGCACTCTTCTGAGGCCCTATTGGAGCCATCTTGGGCCATCTTGGACGCTCCAACTACCCGCGACCACCCCCGTCCAAGTTCAGGGAAGGTTGCAAGGGGGAGCGGTAAACCCCTCCCCGAAGGGGAAGAAGGGGGTTGGAAAAGAAAGCTCCATAGACCACCTACGCCCAGAGGGCTGGTGGGATTAGATGAATCCGAGGAGGAGGAGGATGAGGAGGAAGAGGCAGGGGTGAGGAGGGTGAGAGGGGGGGCGAAAGGTCTGAAAACGCCAGCCGTGCACCATGCGTCGGAGGGCCGGCTGCATGCTGGCCAGAGGTGAGGGACAGGAGTGTCGTGTGGGGCGATCCAGAAGGGGCATCGCCTTCGACACGCCCGCCCCCCGGCGGAAGCCAGCGGACGCAAAGCGGCGGCAGGTGCCGGCTCGGGACCAGCGGAGGGCGGCGGGCACAAAAGCGAAACGTCGGCATGTTAACGTCCTTCTCCTCCCCCTCCTCCTCCTCCTCCTCCTCTTCCTCCTCCTCCGCCTCCTCCTCCTCCTCCTCTTCCTCCTCCTCCTCTTCCTCTTCCTCCTCCTCCTCCTCCTCCTCCTCCCCCACTGCTTCTGGAGTCGGCCACGGGACCAGCCTGGCGGCGAGCGCGAAGGGGGTGGGGCGAGGGTGGCGGCCTGCTAGAAGGGCGTGGAGGTTCTCAGAAGGCTCAAGTGTGACAGGAAAAGCCGTGATAAAGAATGTATGCTTATCACAGTTGCTGTTGGAAGGCTCAAGTGTGATACAAAGCAATTGATAACTTGTACTTTCAATCGCAGTGTTTTACCGCACCTGGGCATTCTCGGAAGCGCCCGCGTGCTTCCAAGAAGGCCCCATGGAAGCCCGGAGGCCTTCTCGCAAGCCCCCCCCCCGCCTTCGCAGCAGGCAGCCCTGCTCCCCCTGGCGCCATCCCCTCTGGCGTGTGGGAGCTGCCGACCTCTGGAGTCGGCCGTGTGCCCCGCGCAGGTGCGATAAAAGGTGCCATGAGCTGGCCAGATGCGACAACGAAGCTGGATGATGATCGGAAATTCGCCACTTTGCGCGCGCTCGCTCTCTCTGAGGGAGTAGGAGGGAGGAGGAGGGAGGAGGGAGGAGGGAGAAGGAGGGAGGAGGGAGGAGGGAGGAGGGGGGAGGAGGGGGGAGGAGGGGGAGGGGAGGAGTGGGGGGAGGGGAGGAGGGAGGGCGGATGGGGGAGGGAATGAGGAGGAAAAAAGAGGAGGGGAGGAGGAGAGAGGAGGAGGTAGGAGGAGCAGGAAGACGGAGGAGGGAGGAGGAGCAGAGGAGGAGGAGGGAGGAGGACGAGGAGGAGGAGGCATCCTCGCCCCAGGACCTGGAGCTGCGCCCGCCCGCAGGCCCGGCGCACACGGAGTTCCCGGAGCGCCTGCGACTCGGCGCGCTCGGGGGCCGCGGAAAGCTGGGGCGCCGCAGAGCGGCGCTCTGGCGCCGCAGGGTCCTCAACGCGCGTTGTGCCCCC
>CAUYUJ010004720.1:25801-45801 GCA_963575745.1 Prorocentrum cordatum | reverse complement strand
CCGACCCCAACTGGGAGGCCTCTATATATGGTCCAGGGCTGGCCCCCCCCCAATGCTGATGCCATTGGGCCCCCCCCCCCCGCGCGATGGTCCCCCCCGCCCCCCCCTGTGGGCGTGGCGTGGTGCTGCGCTGCGGTGCCCCCCCCCCCTGTGGATGTGGTGTGGTGCTGTGGTGGTTCAGAAGTGGGCGTGGCGTGGTGCTGCGCTGCGGTGCCCCCCTCCCCCCCCCTGTGGATGTGGTGTGGTGCTGTGGTGGTTCAGAGGTCGTCGTCCTCGTCCTCGTCCTCGTCCTCGTCGTCCTCGTCGTCCTCGTCGTCCTCGTCGTCCTCGTCGTCCTCGTCGTCGTCGTCGTCATCGTCGCCGTCGTCATCGTCGTCATCGTCGTCGTCGCCGCCGCCGCCGCCGGCGTCGTCGCCGCCGCAGCCGTCGTCGTCGTCGTCGTGGTCGTCGTCGTCGTCGCCGTCGTCGTAGTCGCCGCCGCCGTCGTCGTCGTCGTCGTCGTCGTCGTCGTCGTCGTCGTCTCTGGGACCATAGCATCTGGAGGGGGGGGGGGCCCGAGGAATCCTGGAACCATACCATCTGGGGGGGGGGGGCCCGTGAACCCTCGACCCTCGATCATATATTGGGCGTTCGGGAAGGGGCCTCGCCTTCAGCGAATGTCGCCTGCGCCCGGATCCGGCGGAGGGAGCATGGCGGCGGGCCCAGCACCACTTTGTTTCCGCCTGCCTTTCGCCCTCGGCCCGTCTGTGCTAGCGTTAAGGCGGGCGTGTGCCCTCTGGAGGAGTGTTCAAAAACAGACAAAGAATAGTCTGGAGACGATGTTTCTCCTATGTTTGACCATTCTACAATGTTTGACTCAGGGTCATTTTTCGTCCAAAATCCGCCTCTAGGAGGACACGCCCGACCTAATCTTAGCATGTGCAGGCCCCTGTTGGTTCCCAGGCTCGGAGCTCGGTTCCGTGGCGACCGCGTACTTCAGGAAGGACGAGGACTTTGGCCTTCCGAAGGCGGTGTGCGCGTTCATGATTCACTGCCCGTTTACTGCGGAATGCTTGGAGCACAGGGTGAGCGTCGAGCTCTGGTGCGCCGCGGTGATGGAGGAGCTGAACCAGTTCGCGTACGAAGCGCAGATGGCCGGGCTCTCTTACAGCATGGGGGCGACGGCAACCGGCGTCATGGTGAGGTTCGGCGGTTACAACGACAAGCTCCTGGCGCTCCTCTCCGCTGTGGCTCGAGCCGTCGCCGAGTTCGGCGAGGTGCCCGAGCAGACGTACCGCATCACGCGAGCCGTCATGGAGCGTGATTTCTCGAACGCGGCGACCAGGGCGCCTCCGCACGTGCAGGGCTTCGTGGCGGAGAGCTGCACGCTGAGCCTCACCGGGCGCAGCCACGAGGATAGGGGCGCGCGGCGGGCCTCTCCTTCAAGCAGTGGCGAAGCGTCCTGGCTCGCCTGTAGCCCTACCAGACAATGTTCTAAGAACCTTTGATGGCTTCCACGAAATGTTCTTAGAACATTTCTGGCCCGAGTCTCTGTCTTGCTGTATCACATCGGGCTTTGTGTTCTAAGAACATTGTTTCTGTTCGTAGAGCATCTGGGGGTTCTAAGAACATGTCGTGGTAGGACGATAGGAATGAAGGGACGGTCGGTCCCTGCTCAACTCCTTGCCTGGTCCCCCCACCCCGACCCCTCTGGGAGGCCTACGGTTCGACATTCGGTCGGGTGGGGGGGAGCCCTACTGGATCGGCTGGGTGCGATCGGCTGCTTGAGCCTCAGCTTCAGCTCAGGATTCCGCGTGGGAGCTGGGAGAGGTTCAGAGAGTCGCAAGCAGGGTGCGGTGCCCAAAGCGCCAAGCCAACCACCGGGATCCGTGATCCGTGGCTTCGACACCGCAGTTTGTGTTCCATTGCAGCGGTCTTGCATTGCACTTCTTGTTGCATTGCGCTTTTTTTCCCAGCCTCGGATCGGAGATTTCGGGGGGGGGGTGTTGGGGGGCCAGCCATCGTCGCCACTGCTGGACGCAGCTCAGAAACGGAGTAGTACATGGTCAAGAACCAGGACAGCGAAGTACAGGATGAGGAGGATCACCGCAAAGAAGCGCGCGAATAGGACCAGTAGGGGGGAGGGGAGGAAGACGATGGCTGGAAAGACTAAGATACAAATGAAGACGATCAAGAGGGAAAAGACGTCAGGAGGAGGTGGAGGAGGAAAAGTGAGTGGAAAATGAGGCGAGTCAGGACGTTTGGGAGGGCGACGACGAGCACGACGAGTAGAAGCAACAGGAGCAGCAGCAGCGGAGGCATGATCACCAGCAGCAGCATGAGGAAGAGGAAGAGGATGAAGGATTCGAGGAGCGGGCGTATGCGGGGGGGAGAGAAAGGGAAGGAATCTGCATCAGCAGTCAAGCAGTGCTTCTGCCCCAAAGCGACATGGCGATGAGGCATGAGAAGTTCCCGTTTCGAGCGTCTTAGAATGGACGAAGTTTTGTTTAGGGCAGGGCCAGTGTTTGATGTAATGCTTGATGCTGGCTAGGCTGGCAGGGTCTACGTGTGTCAACGTGGCCATTCGGCGACGGTTCAGGTGTGATGCTTTATCTCGGCCCATGAATGCTTGGTACATAACAACGTAATCGGTTGTCTCTTCACCCTAACGGTCCATGTTGTTGTTAGTCGTCTGCCACGGTTGGCTTCGCTACTGGGAGTTGAGACGCGTTCTCAGCTCAAGTCAAAGCGAACAGGCGGAGGACGGTGAAGCAGCAGGAAGAGAAAAAGGAGGGAGAGGTGGAGGAGCAGCACCAGCAGGAGGCATGATGGCGGCCACTAGGGCCCCGTCTCGGGTGGGAGCCCGCCCTGGGGCCATTCGCGCAAGTATGTCTCAGGGAAAAACAGTCGTAAGTCGGGCCTGTCCCTCTACAGGAGGAAGATTCAAAAATAGTCAAAAAATAGTCTGGGGACAATTTTTCACTATTTTCAAGTATGTGTCAGCACTTTTCGGGTATGCTTTGTTTTTCGTCCAAAATCCGTCTGTAGGCGGGCACGCCCGACCTAAAAATAGTCAGCCCCAGCAGGCCATTGCAGGGGACTTATTGCTACCAGCCAGTCCGTTTGGGATCAGTTGTTCGTCGACGCGTTTGCCGAGCGCGTGCTATTTCTAGTCTTCGCGGACTGGAGCCGTCGATGGGTGATGGCTTGCTCTTCCAAAGCAGAGTGGGAGGAGGAAGGAGGACGAGGTGGGAGGGGAGCGAACTGGAGGGAGAGGGGTAGCGGAAGGGAGACAGGGAAAGAGAGAGGGAGAGAGGGGGAGGAATGGAATGGGACAGGGAGGGGTTTGTCTGTTAGGCCCTGCCAGAAGCTCGAGTGAGCGGGGTAAATCGTTCATCCTCTTTCTTTTCCTCCTCTCCCGTCTCCTCTTTCTCATCCTCATCCTCGCCACCGCCATCATCATCATCATCATCATCATCATCATCATCATCAGCATCATCATCATCATCATCATCATCAGCATCAGCATCAGCATCAGCATCAGCATCAGCAGCAGCAACAGCAGCAGCAGCATCATCATGCTCATCACCAGCAGTCCTCGCTCCCCACACAAATGAGCGAGAAGGGTCAAAGCGTGATGATTATTTTCCCTTGAGGCCGGCGAGCGGTTGCGTGCTCGCCACCTGCCTTACGATCTGCTCAGCTAGAGCCCCAAAGGCTATGGATGTGCAGCAACAGCACACCACCACCATCCCCATCCACTACACCGTTAATGAACATGCATGCTTGTGGAAACAACTACCGATATGAGCGAAGGCGCGCTGTTGCGCCAGCTCAGACCCACTGCTTGCCGGCACTCCCCCATTCGCGAACGAAAGGCCTTTGCAAACAGAAGTCTGAGTGTTTCACTCGTGTTCAACTGGCAAATGAGGCGTCGCATCTCGGCGACCAGCACAGGATGGTATCCGAGGACGAGCCATGCAAATGGAACCTGCTTAAGCCTGGCCGTGCCAGCTCTATGGCATGACACTTGTTTAATGGCCTGCTCAAAAATAGCTCTGGTATATGTGTGGGTGTATCCTACACGCATGCGTTCTCTGACAGACTGTGTAGCAACATGGAAGAGTGTATCACTACTGCACAGACCACGGACTCTATGGGCAAATGCTCCTGGCCATGATTTATGTATTTGCTCTGGGTGTGCGCTGCTAGGAGAAAGCGTGGGGAGCAGAGATGACGGCTTCAAGAAATGAGAGACCTCGAATCTCCCCTCCCGCTTGTGCACAACAACCTCCAAATACTGCATATCCCACATGTCCCAAGATATTGTCAGAGGGTAAAACTTCGCATGT
The DNA here is from genome assembly GCA_963575745.1 of Prorocentrum cordatum. Lineage (NCBI taxonomy): Eukaryota > Dinophyceae > Prorocentrales > Prorocentraceae > Prorocentrum > Prorocentrum cordatum. Next base: position 41,470 of record CAUYUJ010004720.1, on the reverse strand, counting down.
TCCTGCATTTGTCTGAAGAACTGGTTCGTCATAGAAGCCAGCCCACTCCCCAAGATAAGAATGTCATCTCGGAACCGGAAGTAACCCTCAATACCATGGTGGTTGAGGATTTCGCGCTTGAGTAATTTGATTTCCATCAAGGCTAGAAGCGTTACGTCGGCTAAGTCTCCTGAGTGTGGGAGCCCCATCCCTGTCCCAGTGCCGACCCCGTGAACCGTGTCATGGGGTTCGTCCCATGGGTCGGCAATGTATTGCGCTTCGAGAAGGAACTCCACAACTTTAGCCACTACCCGTTTCATTGGGTCCCAATCTTCCCAAAGAGAAAGCACCTCTGAACATATCTCTTCTCTTGTTCCGCACATGTAAAAATCTTTGACATCCACCTTAGCCATATGCCACCTGCCCGTTGGCTTGATGCGGGACAGGCGCGACACCAAGTCGCCAGAATCCTTGAGAAGATGAGGTGCTCTCACATTCAGTTTAGCCCTCAATACTGGGATCAACCAGTGGCTGAGGCTGCTGAATACGTAATTTGGCGACGCGTGGACTGGTCGACAAACGACCTCCCCTTGAGGCTTGTGGCTTTTAACCAGCACCAGCAGCCTACTTACATGTGTGGCCTTCGGGAAGAAAGCGGACCGCATGAGATTCGAAGCCAATCTACGGTCATCCATTTCTTTTGCAACCCATTTGCAAATTGTTCTATATCGTGCTCTAACCCCCTGGTTCAGCCCAATGGCACTTGTCTCAAAATACTTACTGGAGCCTAGGATCTCTGAGCTAATTGCCGGAAGGTCTACGCGTCGAACGAAGGAGAAACTGCCATTCTTATCGTTAGGGATGGCAGTGTACCCGCTTTGTCTCAGAAGTCTGAGCGCCAACTTCTCGAGCGGACATGTGTTCGAAAAGTCTCTGGGAGCAAACTTCGCCCTCGATCTCGCTCTTGAGACCGCTCTCATATAGCAACGCCCTGCACATTGGATCCAAGTCTCCAACTCGAAGAACTCGTTTTTTTCACGAGCCTTGCTTGTTTGAGAAAATCTGCATGGAGAAGGGGGCTTTGGACCTGAGGGCAATGGATTGTCAGAAGGAAAGAACTTTGAATACCATTTCCATTTGAGTCGATCGGAAAAGTGTTGCCAATGCATCCGAGCAGCAGCCAACGAAGGAAGAGATCGCGATTGAAACCGGTGCTTTCGGTGTCGTCGCATGATCAGCCACTTGATTGGCCAAGGTATGTCTGTAATGGGTTCCATGCATTTCGTACGCGGATTGTACAACTGAATTCTTTCAGCCCAAGTGTCCCAATTCAGCAAAACGTGAATGTCGCCTGCGTCCAAGCCCTGTGTTAGCCTGGCCATCCAACGAATGTTTCCACGATGCCTCATTGCCACTTTTTGTTGTACCCTCCATGTTTTTTGTCGTAACCTTTTCCGTGCTTGCCGTCCTTGCCCTTGCCGGGCTTGCCCTTCTTGCCACTCTTGCCCTTTCCATCCGCCTTGCCGTTTTTTCCACCATCCGTTTTCCCACCTTTTGTTTGTTTGCCACCCTTGCTGTGTGTAGATGTGCCTTTCCCTTTGTCGTGGTCGCCTTTGAGAGTGTACTTGCCTTTGCCCTTGCCTTCGCCATTCTTGCCTTTCGCTTTCCCCGACTTCGCAGCCGGGGGAGATCCGTTTTTTGCCATCAGCTGGTTGCACAAGGTCTTTGAAGAAGGCGGTGTCTCGCCGTTCATGTCCTCGTCCAGATCCGATGGGTGGTCTTTCAACTTATCCGCGATCCTTGCATCAATGACCTGTTCAAGCATGTTGGCAGGATCAAGGCGAAGCCGCTCCATCTCCTGTTCATCCTCCTTTGCTTTCTTCTTTGCTTGCTCCTCCTTCCTCGTCTCCACTTCCTTGGCTACCTTGTCCACAGCCTGCTTGTAGAGCACAGCCGCGTACTCCGACACCTCTGTCTCAGGGATCGGCGTGTACAGGGGCTGCTCGAGGCCCAACGCCGCAGAGATGTCCCGCTCCGATGCCGAAAGGACGAGCGTCCTGACGGAAGTGGAGAACGTTTCCTTCGTTGCTGCCTGCCTGGCACTCGCCAGCTTGTCTTTGGCGGCCTCCAGCTCCAAGGCGCGCATCTCTTTCGAGCACGCCCAGTGCAAGTGCGCCATGGCCTCCCTGTAGGTCGAGCCCTGGGGCACCACGATCTGGAGCCTCAAAGAGTCTGCACTTGCGCTCGTGCATGCCTCATCCAACTCGATCTGTGTTGCTGAGGACGAAAAAGGCCTAGTGCCCGCTGGGTAGCGGCCAGGCCCGCGCTCGAAATCGGCCAGCTCGGAGGTGACCTTCTCTGCTCTCCGCGTGGCTGCTGCCAGCTTGCGCAGGTCTCCCTCGAAGCGCTTCTTCACTCCCTCAAGCGCCACCAAGATTTCCTTCGGTATCTTGGTCGGCTTGCGGCACGCTTGCGCCGCCGCCGCGGCCGCTGAAGCCGCATGATTTGCAGCTGTGGTGGCCGCCGCCGCCGTCTGCAACAAGGTCTGCTGATCCAAACCTGGTGGAGGAGGGGGGGTTGCTGTTACCCCCTGTCCGGCTGCAAGCTGCTGCATCAGCGCCTGCATGCTGTTGGCGATCATCTGGTTCGATGTTACCATCTCCTTTATCAAACTCTCAAGGCCGTGCGTATTAGTCTCATTGCCTCCACCAGCAGCCGGAGACCGTGCTGCAGCCTGCTGCGGAGGTCCTTGATCGTTTGCACGTCTGGGCGAGCGCTCCCGAGTTCCGTCGATGCCGTTCATGACAGCAGCGAAACTGGGATGGTGCCCATCCGCGCCGGTCGCCGCTCCTTCTCGATGCGCCATCGGGTGCCAACCCACACAAATGAGCGAGAAGGGTCAAAGCGTGATGATTATTTTCCCTTGAGGCCGGCGAGCGGTTGCGTGCTCGCCACCTGCCTTACGATCTGCTCAGCTAGAGCCCCAAAGGCTATGGATGTGCAGCAACAGCAGCAGCAGCAGCAGCAGCAGCAGCAGCAGCAGCAGCAGCAGCAGCAGCAGAGTGGGAGGAGGAAGGAGGACGAGGTGGGAGGGGAGCGAACTGGAGGGAGAGGGGTAGCGGAAGGGAGACCGGGAAAGAGAGAGGGAGAGAGGGGGAGGAATGGAATGGGACAGGGAGGGGTTTGTCTGCTAGGCCCTGCTAGAAGCTCGAGTGAGCGGGGTAAATCGTTCATCCTCTTTCTTTTCCTCCTCTCCCGTCTCCTCTTTCTCATCCTCATCCTCGCCACCGCCATCATCATCATCATCATCATCACCATCATCATCATCATCATCATCATCATCATCATCATCATCATCATCATCATCATCAGCATCATCATCATCATCATCATCAGCATCAGCATCAGCATCAGCATCAGCATCAGCATCAGCAGCAGCAACAGCAGCAGCAGCATCATCATGCTCATCACCAGCAGTCCTCGCTCCCCTCCCCCCCCCCCCTGCTCCCTGCCTGCTCCTCCCGCTCACCGGGGCTCCCGAGTCCACAGCACACGCCCAGGTCTGGAGAGCGGGCGCCGCGGGGGGGGCGGGGGGGCGGGGGGCGAGGGCGAGGAGGGAGCCCGCCTGCGGTGGCCGGGCGAGGAGCGGCTGGCGGCGCTGCGGGGCCCCGCGGGTCAGCTCGGGTCGCTGCGCGGCCTGAACAGGAAGCCCGCCGGGGGGGGGGGGCAGAAGCACGCAGGCACGACGGATCGTCGACTCCCAGGAAGACTGTGGGGAGGTACGGGAAGTGGGGGGGGGGGAAGACGGGCACCTAGAAGATACAGTCGGGGCCCTGAAGAAGGAACCCTTCTCGTTGGGGAGGGGCTCCGTGTTCCCTAAGTGTGTTTCACAGCTTGCCTCAGGTGTTCCTGGTGTTTTCGATCGGAAATCGAAGCTTAACTTATGGAAAAAAAGGGGCCTCGTTCCTTATTTTCGGTTCCTTAGGTCAAGGCCCCGACTGTAGTGGACACCGTGGGGGATCCTGGGATGTGTGTCCCTTTGCTGGCATGCCCCTGGGCCTCCTTCCAGGAAGCTGGGAGGGGGCCTGCCAAAGGGGGGGGGCGCTCCTGGAAGGGCCGCGCCCGGGAGGGGGATCGAGAGGTGGACGCCTCGTCGTCGGCGGAGGCGGGCGGGGAGCAGGGCAAGGGCGGCGCCGCCGGCGGAAGGGCGGCGGAACCCGGCGGGAGCCAGAGTCGGGCCGGGCGAAAGGGGGGGATTGGGAAAGGGGGGTTACGAAATCTGCTGCATGCAGCTGGTTTCGGCCTCACCGAGGGGCCCATTCCTCGATACATAGCCGCCTCTGGCGCCGGGAGGCGCCGGGGAAATCAGCTACGTGAGCTGATTCTCAAGCCCCCCCTTTGCTATCCCCCCCTGTCGCCCGACCCGACAGAGGCGCGCCCCCAAGACACGTCAACTTGCCTGTGTCCAGAGCTTATGTGGCCGGCCAACTGGATTTTTTGTTTTCTCTCTCTCTCTCTCTTTCTATCAGTTGGTTGTGTGTCCTTCCTGGGGGCGGTTTGAGGCGTTGGTTCACCCTGGCCTCCGCTCGCCCTCCCGGTTCATGATATCCAGCCGCTTCGAGGCCCCTCGGGGTTTCCCTTTTCCCGAGGCTTGTTCGACTCGGGCGCGCTCTCGGTGGCCCTCATCCCTCCTCCTCCTCCTCCTCCTCCTCCTTCTACGGCGACGACCTCCTCCTCATCTCCTCCTCCTCCTCCTCCTCCTCCTCCTCCTCCTCCTCCTCCTCCTCCTCTTCCGCAGCAAGTGGAAGTGGTTGGCACGGCTGGCAAACACACCGCCGGGGGAGATGGGCGCGGCACGCTTTTGTCATGGGATCCACGCAGTTGCCCAGAAGTGGACGCCAGAAGACGCCCGAACAGACCAAGAAGACGTTGGATCGACGACATCTTCAATTTCATAGCAAATCATCAAGACGCATTGAATCTGGAAGAGAAAACATAATTTTCTGATGCGAGTGAGGCGCGTGATGCCGTTTATGCTATCAGAAAGTGTGCCTCCCGGGATGTGTGGAGCCATCTCGAGGACATGTTTTGCGCAGCAGTTTAGTCGTTTTGTGTGCGTTTCGGCCCCAACCCGCGGCACCTACAGGGTGTGCAACGCGGGTCGCAGTCGCAGTCGCAGTCGCAGTCGCAGTCGCAGTCACAGTCGCAGTCTCTCTCTCTCTCTCTCTCGGGCCGAACGAAAGGAGGGGATAGGGAAAGGGGGGGGTACGAAATCTGCTGCGTGCAGCTGGTTTCGGCCCCGCCGCCGGGCCCACTCCTCGACACATGGGCGCCTCCAGGCGCCAGGAGGCGCTGGGAAAATCAGCTACGGGAGCTGATTCTCGACCCCCCCTTTCGTTCCCCCCGGCTCTCTCTCTCTCTCTCTCTCTCTCGTCGTCGTCGTCGTCGTCGTCGTCGTCGTCGTCGTCGTCGTCGTCGTCGTCGTCGTCGACGTCGTCGGGAAGCCCAGAAGGTCAAAAAAAATGTCCGAGGCCGAGGGTCGGCCTCGAGTCTGGAGCCTCTCGGTGTTCCTGCGCCCGTGCTGCTCCAGGCGGCTGCTCGTGCCCCCCCCCCGCCCCTCTCCCCTGCTCCTGAGCATCCCTGCTCCTCCCCCTCCTCCTCCTCCTCCTCCTCCTCCTCCTCCTCCTCCTCCTCCTCCTCCTCCTCCTCCTCCTCCTCCTCCTCCTCCGCCTCCGCCTCCTCCATCCCTCCTCCTCCTCCTCCCCCCCTCCTCCATCCTCCTCTCCATCCTCCTCCGACATCCCTCCTCCTCCTCCTCTCCTCCTCCTCCTCCTCAACCTCCTCCTCCTCCTCCTCCTCCGCCCCTGTCCTGAGCATCCCTCCTCCTCCTCCGCCCCTCTCCCCACCTCCTGAGCATCCCTCCTCCTCCCCTCCTCCTCCTCCTCCTCCTCCTCCTCCTCCTCCTCCTCCTCCTTCTCCTCCTCCCCCCTCCTCCTCCGCCCGTCCCTCCTCCTCCTCCCCTCCTCCCTCCTCCTCCTCCTCCTCCTTCCTCCTCCTCCTCCTCCTCCTCCCCCTCCTCCACCTCCACCTCACATCCACCTCCTCCTCCCTCCTCCTCCTCCTCCTCCTCCTCCTCCTCCTCCTACCTCCTCCTCCTCCTCCTCCTCCTCCTCCCGTCCCTCCTCCTCTCCTCCTCCTCCTCTCCTCCTCCTCCTCCCTCCTCCTCCTCCCTCCTCCTCCTCCTCCTCCTCCTCCTCCTCCTCCTCCTCCTCCTCCTCCTCCTCCTCCTGAAGAATGACAAGCGAAACGTCGGGTACGGCAGTCCTAGATTTGCACAAGGCCTTCGAGCATTGCAGTATGTATTTGTTGTGGGCGGAGGCCCCCAGGCACGGTTTCCCTCCTCAGCTGCTCAAGTTACTTATATCCATCTACACCAGCGAACGGCTGGTTTCCTTTCGAGGGGTAGTCTCCCCCCACACCACCACCACCACCACCTTTTCCGCTGTAGTGGCGGGCAGCACGGGAGGTACGCGCTGTCTGAAGTTGGCCATCCTGTCGGTCACCGACTCGATAGCCAGGCTCCAGCCGACGCTCCATCTCAAGCTGTTCGTCGATGACCTCAGCCTGCAGGCTCGAGGTTCGGAGGAGGAGGTGTCTTTGGCCTTGTACGATGGAGTCTCTCATTATGTACAGGCCATGAAGGCCCGAGGCATCCCTGTGTCGAGAGCCAGGCCAGGGGGACCCCCAGGGAAAGGGTTCATCTTGGCTGCCAGCCGCCCCCTTCGCCAGCGTTTGAGGGGATGGGCGAGGAGTCTAGGCCTCACCACTCACACGTCTAGCACGCAATTGGGGGTGGATTCAGCTGGAGGCGGCCCCCTTTCCAATCGCCCCCGCTTCGGGGAACGGATGGTTTCCGCCCTGAAGAGGAAAAGAAAGCTAGCCAGTCTGGCTAAGCCGGGGGCCAGACCTTTCAAGGTCGCGCGGATGGGATTCATGCCGTCGGTGATGTACGCTGCGGCTTGTCTCGGGCTGAACCCCACCCGCGTAGACCAAGCGCGCGTGCTGATGGCCAGTGCCCTCGGAGGTCAGGCCATAGGCAAGGACCGCGCCTTGCGTCTCTGGCTTCTCAAGTGTGACCCTGTGGTGGGCGCGTGTACACGCCCCCTCTATGAATGGGCCAAGGCCGTTTGGGAAGGCCGCCACGAGGAGCTGATGCGGGCAGCGTGGCGCCGAGCGTCAGCCGCGGCGGCCCAGGCTCGCCCTGGTCGCAGCCTTTGGCGAGGTATCAAAGGACCAGCCACGGCCGTGCTCGCGACGCTCCGTAGGCTCTCGTGGTCCTGGCCAGCCTTCGCGGTCTTTCGCGACCACCTGGGGAATATTTGGGATCTTAGGCGGGTGGCCCCCACCTGTGTCAAAGCCATGAGTTTTGCCAGGCTGGAGTTTCAGGAAATGTCGGCCTGGGCGGAGTCTCGAAGCCTTGGGATCGCGCGGCCTTTTCTCGAGCCCATTCGGGCCCTACTTCGTGCCAGGAGGAACCGATCGGGCAACCGTCAGGCCGCCATTTTGGCTTATGTGGGCCGGGATTTTTGGACACAGGACAAAGTTTGGAGCGCTGGGTACGGGCATGACAGGTCCTGCCAGCAATGCGGTGAGGCTATAGGTTGCCAGCACCACAGATTTTCCCAGTGCCAGGCCGCCAGCGCAGCCCGAGCAGCGGTGGCAGAGAGAGAACACCTCCAGGGGATCGTCCATCGTTTCGAAGCCTCTTCCTCGGATTCCCTCCTCTTCTCTCGCGGTCTGGTCGAACATCCCCTGGAGGATCCGTTTTTGGACGTCGTCCCTGCCATCGAGGCCTTGGGCCCTGGGTTCGAGAACCCGCCGCTCACGCAGGGATGGGCGTATACCGATGGTTCAGGTCGAGGCCCGCCAGGGCTAAAGAGCTTTGGATGGGGATATGTTGTTCTGGACGCCCAAGGGGCAGTCGTCAGGGCCATGCGCGGCTCGCTCCCAGGTTTGAGGTGTTTTAGTTCAGTTTTGCGTGCCGAAATCGCTGCCCTGGCGAAACTTCTCGAGTGTGCCACACCACCACTGAGAGTGGGTATAGACAATAGCACGGTCATTCGCGGCCTCCGTAGAGGTAGTCGGTGGTGCCTCCGTCCGTCTCGGCCACACTCGGACCTCTGGGTTCGTGTTTGGTGTTTGTTTCAGGAGGGCTTCGCGGCCCAGGACGAGTTTCGGTTTGTGAAAGTGCGTGCGCACTCTCGAGGGCCCAGGGACGAAACGGAGGAGGCCCTATTAGATTTCCTAGGCAACCAGCTAGCGGACGCAGAGGCTAAAGCTGGAGCCGAATGTCAGGCGGTCCCCCCTTGGCGCTGTGAGACTTGGGACTCGCGATCGCGAGAGGTCCAAGGAGTGCTCAATCTTGTGGCGGGGGTGACTACGGCGGTGGGGGACTTCAGAGATTCCACGGGGATACCTGCCACTGGCCCAGGACAGCCCCGTCGTCGAGTAGGTTTGCCACAAGGGGCAAAGCCCCATGTACTCGCCTGGACTAGAGGAGCGTGGCGCTGCCGTGTCTGTTGCCGCCACGCTTTTTGCCGCAAGGCCAAGAGAGTGTTGCAGCGCAGGCCCTGTCGGGGGAGGATGGGGTCGGACCGTCGTTACGTCTCGAGCGTGGGGGAGGGAGAACTCGACATCCCAGCGGCCTTCCGTGGGGAAGCCCTGGGGCACTCGCTCCATGTCTCGGGTCAGTACACGTACTGTGCCAGATGCGGGGTGTTTTCGAGCGAGAGGGGATGTAAGCTGGTGGAGGTGTGTCGTGGGGCCCCAGCAAATCCCACGGCGGCGTATCGCCTCTCGCTCCTCTCCCGCGCTCGGCATCCTTATAACGTTAAGCTCGCTCTTGGTGAGGCGTCCCGCGCCCTCTTGCCGTGGGAGCAGGATGCCTTCTGGGAGCGAGCTCTCGTCTCCAGCTAGGGCTGGGCGAGCCGAGCTGTGCGGAGCTAAGGTGAGGCACCTTTTCAGTGTGCCCCTGCAGGCCCCCTCCTTCCCGAAGGCTAGCTGAGGCACTGTGGGCCAGGTTAGTTCTAGCAGCAGAAGAATGACAAGCAGCAAGGTGCCTTTGCCCTGGTTGCTCGAAAAGCATGCGCGGAGCGCCTGCGAAGCCTAGTCAAGCCCCCAGGCCAGACCGGCCAGGGCGCTCCTCATCCTCCCCCTTTTTATCCTCCTCATCCTCATCCTCCTCTTCACCCCCCCCGCACACCCTGTCGCCCCTCCCGATGCTGATGCTGTTCATCCTCGTCCTACTCGCCTTCCTCGTCCATCGTCCTTCACCTCCTCTTCACCCTGCTCCTCCTCCTCCTTCTCCTCCTCCTCCCTTCTGTTCTCTTCCCCATCCTCCTCCTCGGCCTCCTCCCTCCCTCCCCCCAGGGTCCAGTTCGATCCGATCGATCCGATGCGATACCGACTTGGCTGGCCCGATCTGGTAGGATTCCGACATTCCGACGATCCGATGCGGCACAATGTTTGCATGGCGTGCTTGTGCATCCTGGCGCAGCCGATCCAATTCGATTTCGATTCCGTGCTGATGCAGCCTGATCCGACGCACATTTGATTCGATCCGATTTCCTGGTTCGATGCAGACTGACATTTCCCCGTCCTCGTCGCGAGAAGAGCGCGAAGGAAGGACTTCGAATACGAATTTGTTTCGGCTTCCTCGGGCCCTCCGAGGAGCCCCAGGGCAGTCGCAGAACGCCTCGGGGGAGGGCTGGCATCTCTTGAGGCCCTGGGCTGGAGGAAAGCACGGTGCCTCGGACCTCTGGCTCCTCGCCCTCCTCTGCCCTCCTCCCTTCTCTGAGCCCCTACAGTCGGGGCGCTGAAAAAGGAACCCTTCTCGTTGGGGAGGGGCTCCGTGTTCCTTCACAGTTTGCCCTAGGTTTTCTTCAGATTTTTGATGGGGAGTCAAAGTTTAACTTATGGGAGAAAAGGGGCCTCGTTCCTGATTTAGGGTTCCTTAGGTCAACGCCCCGATTGTACTCCTGCTCCTCCTGCTCCTGCTTCTCCTCCCTGCTCCTGCTCGCCCGCCCCAGCAGACCTGCCCAGCGCGCGCTGCTCTGCTCCGCACGCGGTCCCCGGGGGTGCCCGCGCGCGGCCCCTCGCGAGCGGTGCGACGTCGGGTGCACGGAGGGTGCACTCGTCTTCGCCCTTTGCCCCGCCCCCCCCCCGTGCTTGTGCCCCCTCCCCCCCCTTCTTGTGGCCCCCCCTTCTCGTGGGCCCCTCTTCAACTGGCCCCCCCCTTCCTGTGGCCCCCCCCTTCTCGTGGGCCCCATCTTCACCTTGCCCCGACGGCGCACGGAGGGTGCGCACCCCTGTCTTCGCCCCCCCCCTTCTGGTGCCCCCCCTTCCCCCCTTCCCCCCACTTCCCACACATACACACACATATACACAGACACGCACACAGACACACACACACACACACACACACACACACACACACACACACACACACACACACACACACACATATATATACACACACGCACACACACACACACACACACACACGCACACGCACACGCACACACACACACACACACGGACACTCCAGTCGGACCGAGGTACAAGATTGAGGTCGGTTCGGGGAGTGCACTTTGGTGTTCTTCGTGCTTGCTAACTGTTCTTGTGCACCCTGTCGAGGGCACCCTCGAATGTCCTTCGTTTTGGCCGGCGGAGTTTATCATGTTTTTGAAGGATATTCTTCAGGCCTAGGTCCGACTGTAAGCAGCGCCCGAACCCCGCCCTCCACCCCTTCAGCCCCTCCAGCGTGTGTTGTCTCCACCGGGGCGGCTCTCGCAGTCGAGCTTCAACTTCACTGTCGGCGGCCGTCCAGAGGAGGAGGAGGAGGAGGAGGAGGAGGAGAAGGAGGAGGAGGCGAAGTGCCGCGGGGGAGGGAGGAGAAGGAGGCGGAGGTGGACGAGAAGGAGAGCAGGAGCAGGAGGAGGGGCAGGAGCAGGAGCAGGAGCATGAGGAGGACCAGTGCAAACCCAAGACGCATCAACGATGTTACAAGGAACCTGTCGTCCAAGGTCCCTCTTCACAGGGTCCTACAATAATGTATTTCCATTGCGGAAAATGTCCTATTGGAAGACAACCGTCTGAAAATCTTCAATCGTGCCAAAACGCAATTTCTTGGATTGCAGCGTCACGAATTCCGCGGCAGTTGCGTCCTGACAACCCTAAACCGCGTTAGAACATAGTTTCTGGAACTTCAACAGCGCAAATCAACACGACTGTCGAGTCTTGACAATCTTAAAGATTGCCATGTTCTTGGACTTCGACCATGCGCATCCTTGAAACGAGTGCAAACTGTCAAACGAATGTGCGCGGCGCGAAGGCGAGAGCCACATGTTAAAAGAGAAACGCCCTTCATCCTCCAAACTTGCGCCAATGTTTAAGACGAATGCGCGCGGCGCTTAGGCGAGAGCAGCATGTTGAAAATGGTCCGCCCTGCATCCGCGAAGCTGCTGCAAACTTTTACGACGGGTGTGCGCGGCGCTAGGGCGAGAGACACAGTTCGAAAACCACCCACCCTCCATCTGTGAAACTGCTGCGATGCTTCAAGCACGAATGTGCACGGCGCTAGGGCGAGCGCCACATGTTGCACACAGTCCGCCCTCCATCCGTGAAACTGTCGCAAATCCCAAGCTCCTGGATCAGAAACGGTGAGGAAGTCTCAGGCGAAACGCTCGGCCCGCCCTACCCACACGTCTGGGGGCGCGACGGGGAGGAGTTGCTCATGAGGAAAAGGGGATGGAGCAGGAGGAGGAGGAGGAGGAGGAGGAGGAGGAAAGGCCCGCGCCATCGTAGGGGCCAGGCGGCTCTTGCCTGCGTCCGTCCTCGTCCTGCCCTCCGGCCAGGCTGGCCACTCGGCATCGCTCGGACGTGTGCACTTTTCCCTCGGCGAGGGCCATCGAGGAGCATCCTTGACCACTTGGCGAAAAAGACACGCACGAAACCGACAAAAAAAACACAGAGAATGGACGCCCGAGCGATGGCGAGGCCACTGCCCCGGCGCGGCCGCCGCGCGAGCGCGGCGCGCGGCCGCTCCCTCCGTCGCCGCGGCCCGCGGCGCGGGCCACCGGAGGCCCGGCAGAGAGAGCGCGGGGGGGCCCCCGCGCGCGCTCCCCCCGGCAGGAGGCTGCTGGACCGGTGCCACGTGGAGTGCCTGCTCCAGGGGAACCTCACCGCGCCGGAGGCGCAGGAGCTCGTGCACGGCTTCCTGCGCCCCCTCGGCACCCCCAGGGGGGGGGGGGGGCCACGAGGAATGCGAAGACGCGGCCCGCGCTCCGCGCCGCCGGTCCTCGCCTCGGCCGCTCGTCGCCCTCCGCCCGTCTGGTGCCGCGTGCGCCACGGCGTGTTTCGCCCTCCGCCCCATCCGCTCCCCTCCGTTGGGTATTCCCTCCCTCCCTCGCCTGCTTCAGGCTCTTCTGCCCCCTCGCTTTCTTTGTTTTTCTTTCTTTCTCTCTCTCTCTCTCTCTCTCTATCTCTCTCTCTCTCTCTCTCGCTCTCTCTCTCTCTCTCTCTCTCTTTCCACTGGGACCTAAGGTGGAGCTTCCTATGCGCGCACGATCTGCGTGAGCGTTATGCCGAAACGTGCGCGGGGACGCCATGTGAGCTCTCTCATTGGTGCCATAGGTCAGCTCCCTGTGGAGCACGACCCGCGTAAGGGGTGCGCCGAAGACATCGCAGCAGAGGAGGCAGGGAGGATAGCGCGGAAGAGGAGGAGTGAATAGGAAGGAAGAGAGGAGGAAGAGAAGGAAGAGGCGGAGGAGGAGTGGACGCGCAGCGCTGCGGATTCAAAGCGGGGACCCAACACACAGGAAGGTCAGGGAAAAAGGGAGCACAGACAAAACTAGTGTGTCCGATTGGTCACTCGGCAAAACGTGCGGAACACACAATGCAACATACAACCGAGTTTGGGGAGAAAGTCTGGCCCTCCTCCTCGTCCTCCTCCCCCTCCTCCGCCTCCTCTTCCTTCCCCTCCTCCTCCTCCCCTGTGCTGTCCGTGGCCGTCTTGAATCAGGCCGGATCGGTGATGATGGTTCTGGAAGGAGTTCGACATGCGAGCGCGGCCGACGCGCGCGAGTTGCCCGCATGGTATCATTTGGCAGGGATCGTGCCACCCCAGCACGCGCGCAAGGGCGTTTGAATGATTTCGGCATGCGGCGCGAGAGGCCCGTTTGGTCGAATGCGATGGAGATGCTGAAAAACCGACGGTTGTCTTGAGAATTTCTTCAGAGCGCGCGCAGATCTGTTTTGAAAGTTGTTGTTTCAATTTCTTGTGTTTTCTGAGATGTTTTGGGACACTCGATGATTAGATCCGTACGAAGCCCAAGGTTGTTGAAGGATGTCGGCATGCGCGCGCGACAAAGCCCGCGTGTGCACTTCGTCGCGCTTTCACAAGGGATTCTTCGAATGATTTCGACATGCGCGCGCGAGGGGCACGTTTGGTCGTATTGGATAAAATGTTTAAACGACCTCTGGTGTTCTGAAGGAGTCGCCAGAGCGCGAGCGCAGGCTTGTTCGAAAATTCCTGTTGCGAAAACACGTGTTCCAATCCATCCTGTAGTGTTGGGTCCTCGTTTTGAGGAGACAGCTCCCGGCGTCTCCTCTCCTCCTCTCCTCGCCTCATTCCTCCTCCTCCTCCTCCTCCTCCTCCTCCTCCTCCTCCGCCTCCTCCTCCTCCTTCTCCTCTTCATCATCATCATCCTCCTCCTGCTCTTCCTGCTCCTGCTCCTCCTCCTCCTCCTCCTCCTCCTCCTCTTCCTCCCCTTCCTCCCTCCTCCCATCCCTGCCTCTGCCCTCCTCATGTCCACCCTTTCAGCGCACCCAGTACGGCGCTCCGTGGCCCCATAAGGAGCCCCAGCGAACGCCCCAGTGGTTATGATCACATGCGTCCCGCGCCCCCTTGTACGGCGTTCCATGGCCCATAGGGAGTCCCACCGAAGGCCCCAGTGGTTGTGATCACATGCGCTCCGGGGAACCCAGTATTTCGCTTCGTGGCCCCACAGGGAGCCCCACCGATAGCCCCAGCGGTTGTGATCACATGCGTCCCGCGCCACCCAGTGCGGCGTTTCGTGGCCCCACAGGGAACCCCACCGAAGGGCCCAATGGTTGTGATCACATGCGTCCCGCGCCACCCAGTGCGGCGCTTCTTGGCCTCATAGGCAGCCCCACCGAACGCCCCATGCGCCCCGCGCCACCCAGTGCGGCGCTTCGTGGCCCCATAGGGAGCCCCACCGAATGCCACAGTGGATGTGATCACATGCGTCCCGCACCACCCACTACGGCGTTTCGTGGCCCCACAAAAGCCCTAGCGAGCGCCCCAGTGGTTATGATCACATGCGTCCCGCGCTACCCAGTACGACGCTTCGTGGCCTCATAGAGAGCCCCACCGAAGGCCCCAGTTGCTATGATCACATGCGTCCCGCGCCACCCAGTGCGGGGCTTCGTGGCCCCATAGGGAGCCCCACCGAACGCCCCAGCTGCTGTGATGCATGCGTCCCGCGCCACCCAGTGCGGCGTTTCATGGCCGCCAGACCGACTAACCCCCCCCCCAGACGACGAGGCGGCGACGAGGCGGTGAAGTGGCGGCGACGGGGCGGCGACGGCGACAAGCAACCCCCCACAGTTCCCTAGAACAGAATTTAAAAACCCTGAGTGCAAGCACACACACACACACACACACACACACACATTTCTGGGCGTTGCGGCCAGGCGCGCAGCAACGCGGCGGAGTCAGGGTAGCGGAAGCGGCTAGACGTTGTCGCGGCGGCCATGGCCGGGCTCGACGTACAGGGTTCACCCACAGGGAGCCGCACTGTACGAAGTCGCACACGGGGGCAGCTATGAGAGTGGACGAAGGGGGGGCTCACGGAGTGGAGGCGCATGGGTGAAGATATGTATGTATGCACGAACAGCTACACAACAACATATACACGCAGATGTGAATACGCAAAAAAAAAGGCATGTGACGTCTGTGTATAGGTATAGGCAAGAGCGCGAGGTTCCTCCCTCCCTTCCCGCCTCCCTCCGTCCCTCCCTCTCGCCCCCCTCAACCCATCTCTCTCTCTCTTTCTCTGTTTCTCCGCCCCTAATCCGCTCGCCCGTGAAGTCCGAACCGTGAACCTTTCTGTGGCCCACCAGGCATCGCCGAGGCTCTCGACGCGGTGCCGCCGGTGGGCAGCGCAGCATTGCCCCCAGGCGGGAAGGGCACGGGAGAGGCAAGGCTCGGGGGCAACGTAGGGGGGGGATAGACTAAGGAGGGAAGTTCATCCCTCCGCCTCCTCCTCCTCCTACCACTACTACGACTACTACGACTACTACGACTACTACGACTACTACTGCTGCTACTACTACTACTACTACTACTACTACTACTACTACTAGGACTACTACTACTACTACTACTACTACTACTACTACTACTACTACTACTACTACTACTACTACTACTACTACTACTACTACTACTACTACTACTACTACTACTACTACTACTACTACTACTACTACTACTACTACTACTACTACTACTACTACTGCTACTGCTACTACTACTACTACTACTACTACTACTACTACTACTACTACTACTACTACTACTACTACTACTACTACCACTACTACTAC
>CAUYUJ010004720.1:20000-25701 GCA_963575745.1 Prorocentrum cordatum | reverse complement strand
ACTACTACTACTCTACTGCTACTACTACTACTACTACTACTACTACTACTACTACTACTACTACTACTACTACTACTACTACTACTACTACTACTACTACTACTACTACTACTACTACTACTACTACCACGGCTACTAATACTACTACGACGACGACTACTACTACTACTACGACTACTACTACTACTACTACTACTACTACTACTACTACTTATTCTTATTAGTATACTGCTTCTCCTCCTCCTCCTCCTCCTCCCCCATGTTTCTTCTCCTCCTCCTCCTCTTCGTCCTCCTCCCCCTCCTCCTGCTTCTCCTTCTCCTCCTCCTCCTCATTCTCCTCCTCCACCTCCGCCTCCTCCTCCTTTCCGGGATGCATCGACAGGGACACAACTCGGGGGGGAGAATATGCCAGGTTCGAGGTTCGAGGTTTTCGGGCGTTTCCTGCAGAGCTCACCAGTTTTCCAGCCTCGGGATGGTCCAGGAGTGCCCAGGTCGTCCCGAACGGCCGCCTGAGTCCCGAGTTAATTATGGCCCGAACCCCTGCGGGGGGCACCGTCCGTGGACAGCACCATGGGCTCCACGGACTTCGGACTCATTTTGCGTGACCGGCGCGGGGACGTTATTCCGGGGCATCATGCCCAGATGCTATGTGCTTAGTTGACAGAAATACCGCAGAAACGCAGGCACGCAGCTGTATAGCCATCAGGCCAAACGCTGCACGGACAGCCGTGCCTTGCGACGCAGCACCCGCAGTATCACCGTCGCAGAAAAGCACCCACCAGGGTGTTGGCCACATTCTTGTTCCGTGCCCCGGCGCTCCTCGGGCGTGCCATGGGCGCCGTTCGGGCGTGGGGGAGTCTGACGCTGCAGCCAGGGCCATGTCAAAGTCCTCAAGCCCCGGGAGGGGGCCCTTGGTAACGCTTGGGCACTATCGTCGAGGCATTGGTGCGTGTTGTGGTGGGGCGCGCCGTCATGTCCCGCGACGGCCTCGTGGTGTGTTCGCGGCGGAGTCGTGGTGCGCCGCAAGTCTTGTATCCAGCAGCTAGGGTGTGGGACTTTAGCAAGCTCCATCTGATCGTCCAGGTTGTCCTGCTGACCACGGCGGCAATCCCTCCAAGCAAAGTGTCGGCTCTCGAGTCGACCCAAAGCCGCTCGTGGTGCACTCGTACAATTTCCTCGGGTTGCTCGCGGGCATGTTGCGTTTTGACAATCAGCAGTGTCAGGTGACACAACAAATTCAAGTTTGCACCAGGCTGGGCCGCTGCGGGCTCGTTTTCTCAGCCTGGAGCAGTACGAAAGCGTGCTTACAGAGCACACTCTTCTACGCGCAGGGTCTGGCTGGCTCGTTACAGGAGGGCGGCGACTTCCCTGCACAGGTGCGGTGTATGAGCTGATCATCGCCAATCAGGAGGCCTATCCGGAGTCAGGTGACCTCCTTCAACGTACACCGCACAATTATGGCCCGAAAACTCATGGGGACGGGGATGGGCTCAGGTGGGACGCATCGACCCCCAATCGCCCGGCCATCGCCTCGGGAGTTCGTCGTCGCCGATCCATCGCGCCGATCCCAGTTCGATGTTTCCCACCCCTGAGCTGGCCTTGGAAGGCCCTGGGAGGGCCCCGGGAGCGCATAGGGAGGGCCCCCAGGAGGGCCCCCAGGAGGGCCCCCAAGAGCGCCCCGGGAGCGCCCCGAGAGGGCCCCGGGAGCGCCAGGGGAAGGCAACGGGAGCGCCCTGGGCGAGCAGCGGCGCTCCCCCCCCCCCTCGAGGAAGCGCGGCGCAGGAGCGGGGGGCGAGGGTCGGTGGGGCTGGCAGGGGCGACGGGGAGGGCAGGGTCCGATTCGGGACCGCTTCCGGCTGGCCCGGCCCGATCCGATGCCGATGTTCCGACGACCCGATGCGCCCCGCTGTCCGCACGGCGCGGTCGGCCATCCTGGCGCACCCGATCCCACTCGATTCCGACCCCGTGCCAGCGCAGCCCGATCCGACGCACATCTCCATCCGATCGGAGTGCCCGATGCGGTGATCCGGCTGCTCATGGGCGGGAGGGGCGAGGGATCGAGCGCTGCCAGAAGTGGCCCTCGTCCAGGGTGGCCCCCGCTCTCCCAGAGGGGCGCGGGTCGCTTCCAGAGCACCCCCTCGCGGGACCCCGAGGGCTCCAGAGGCTCCAGAATGGCGCGAAAAGCTGGGAGCACCCGGGGCCAGGACTGCGTCCAGCAACACCCCACGGGAGGGGGCGGGGGGGGGCAAAGAGGGAGGGGAAGTTGAACGTTGATTGATCCTGGAAGTGGGGGAGGTGGAGGAGAGTCGATGATCCTCAGGACCTCCTCCTCCTCCTCCTCCTCCTCCTCCTCCTCCTCCGCCTCCTCCTCCAAGAGAGCGATAGAGAGAGAGAGAGACAGACAGATAGAGAGAGAGATGGAGGGGAGGCTGGACGCTGCTGGAGCGCCGGGGCGCAGACCCGGAGGAGAAGAACGGGGCCCTCGTCCTGCGCCTGCAGGTGGCGGAGCACAGCCTCCAGAGCGCCTGCCTCACCGCGCTCGCCTCGCAGATCCTCTCCCAGCTCGAAGGGAGAGAAAGTCGCCATGCGGTCAGGCACGTCTGGACGGGCTGTCGGAGAAGGGGCCCTGGGACACACAAATAAGTACACGCAAGTAGAAAGATGCCCCATGATATCCTATATCTTCTGGGTTTTTGTCCATCCCACCACTTCCCAAGTTTTCCCATATTTTCTGGGGGATCGACGATTCATTGTGTCTGTGTGTGTTTTTCCCCTCCTGCTGTCGCGCCGCCGGCTCTGGCCTGCCACGCTGTCCGCGCCCCGCCCCCCGAGGCCCCCACGCCCCGAGCAGGGCCCCGACCCCCCGCCCCCGCGGGGCGGCGCGACGCGCTGTCCGCCCGCCGGGCACGGCGCGCCCCGAGCGCTTCCCAGACCCCCTTGGGTAATGAAAAAATCATGACGACCATTTTTCGCTATTTTCGGCCTCGGGGGGCCATCGCCGGGCCTCGGGACTGTCAAAAAACGACTCAGGATGCAAAACCGGTCCAGGGGGATGGGTCGAGACCTCCGGGGGTCGACGCAATGAAAAAATCATGACGTCGGGGGTCTGGGTTCTCGCAGGAGGAGAAAAACACACGGACACAATTGATCGTCGATCCCAAGGAAAATACGGGAAAGTATGGGAAGGTGGGGGGGACGACGAAAGCCCAGAAACTATGAGAAAACATACGGGAATCCTGTTATTCGTGTGTATGTCTTTGTGTGTCCCAGGGCCCCTTCATTCCCGACCTCCCGCGCGCCGCGGAGCGGCGCGACGCGCTGTCCGCCCACGGGGCACAGCGCGCCGCCGAGGGCCGCCGCGGCGACACGCTGAGCAAAGAGACGGGGGTCAATGCGGACGGGGCTCGGCCAGAGCGCCGGATCCTGCAGGATCCTGCAGGGCCAGGGATTCATTGACCTGGGCTTGCCCGCAGGATCACGCAGGAGCTGGAGCAAAGCCTGACTGCCCCGGGTCTGGATGGACCCGGGTCAGTAGACTTGGTGGTCTCCAAACCAGGTGGTGAGACACCCGGTGGTGACCCCGATTCCCCCAAAAAAGAATTCTGGGTCACCACCGGGTTTGGGGACACGCGATCGCCACGAGGTTTTGCGTTTCCTGGGCCAGCCAGCGCTCGAAAACCATTACCCAAATCGCCCAAAACTCACCACCGGGTGTTCTCACCACCACGTTTGGGGACCACCAATAGACCCCCGATGAGCAGAAGTCCCCCACGGTAGACAGAAATTATCGGAGGTCCGCGCGGATTTCTCGGATCGGCGCTGGGCCCCCCCCGGCGCGCGTCCTCTCGGCAGGGAGGAGCTCCCCGCGCGGGCCCCCGCAAAGTCGTGCGCCGCGTGCCGACGTTGCCTCTTCGCCCGGCGCTTCTTCGACGAGCTGCGGACGAAGCAGCAGCTGGGCTACATGCGGCGGCGAGCGAGGGGGGGAAAGCGAGAAGGAGAGAGCTTTTCTCGGATGCCCTCGCGCCTTTTGAGCAGTGCCCTGTGCCTTCGGGGAGGGCAGGAGAGCTTCTCAGATGCCCTCGCGCCTTTTGAGCAGTGTCCTGTGCCTTCGGGGAGGGCAGGAGAGCTTCTCAGATGCCCTCGCGCCTTTTGAGCAGTGTCCCTGTGCCTTCGGGGAGGGCTCGGGAACTTGCTGCACACGGCCGGGGGACTTCCCGAGCCCACTCAGACGGCCCGCCCCGTCTCGCTTCCCCCCCGGGGCTCGCCGCCGATACATCGTGTCTTCGTCCTCGTACAGCGAGAGGCACGCCTTCGACGGGCTGCGGTTCTCGGACCGCGACGAAGACCCCGGCGCCCGCCGCCTCTTCCAGAACCGCCAGATCTCAGAGATCTTCTCCTGCCCGCTTCCCCCCCCCTCGCCCGACGCCGAGAGGAGCTGGGGACCCCCTGGGCCAGGGACCGCTTCTGCCCCCGCCCCCCCCCTCTCCTCCCTTTTGGCAGGTTTGTCGTCCAGTCGGAGAGGCACCCCTCGTTTGTGCTGCGGCGCGTGCGCGAGTGGGTCGAGGGCGCGTGGGGGTACCTGGAGGCGGAGCTCGCCGACGAGGACAGGCATGCCACGATGGGGGGGAAGTGTGCGCCTTACCCTCACGTCGGGCCCGTTCCTCTACAGGAGGCATGTTGAAGAGTAGTCAAGACAAGCTATCTGGGGACATGTTCGTGCTCTTTGGACTAAATTTGATTACGTATTGACTCTTTCGATTCTTCCGTGTTGTTGATTGTTTTTGATGAATGTTTGATGTTCTTCCAAAAGACGCTGGTAGGAGGGCATGCCCGACCCAATTTTGCCCCTCCTGGGGGCCCATCGAATTCGACGCCCCCCTCTCTCGAGAGATCGTCGGCACTGATTTACCGGGGGAGGCGAGGGTCTCTCGAGAGATCCTTCGCCTCTCTCTCTCCCTCTCTCTCTCTCTCTCTCTCGAGAGAGAGAGAGAGAGAGAGAGAGGCGAGGGATCTCGTCGACGTCCCCCTCTCTCGAGAGATCCCTCGCCTCTCCCCCCGGGGAGGCGAGGGTCGAGCAGGGGATCGACGACAGCACTGATTTTACCCCAAGCTTGACAGCGCCGCCGAGCATACCACAAACGCGCGTAAGGGTAACAGATCTACGAGCACTCTACGCATGACGAAAAAAAACAGTAATTCTGGGGTGAATCGATTCTGGAGTCGATCCCCTCCCTACTCGAGAAGGTAAGAACAACGGCTCCCCCAATTGTGGCTGGTCGGTGAGGAGTTCCAGGAGTACCGCGCCGCGCTCGTGGCGCAGGTGCAGGACCTGGTGCGGGCGAAACGGGCACGGAGATTGTCGGAGGCGTCCAAGAGGGGGTGTTGCGGGCTAACGGGGGGAATGGCATTGCCGGACCATGATATCTCCGCGGCTGTCATGCCTTCCTCTTCTGATCCTTCCGTTTTTGTTTCTTCGTCTGATTCTTAATATTGTGATTATTAGTATGATTGGTATTAGTATTGTTGATAGCATGGTTAGTAGCACTGTGATGTTATTCGTATATACCATATTATCATTCGTATGGATTATTCATATGAGTAGTAGTGATAGTAGTAGTAGTAGTAGTAGTAGTAGTAGTAGTAGTAGTAGTAGTAGTAGTAGTAGTAGTAGTAGTAGTAGTAGTAGTAGTAGTACTACTAC
>CAUYUJ010004720.1:0-17500 GCA_963575745.1 Prorocentrum cordatum | reverse complement strand
AGACAATTAGCCTGGCGAAGAACCCAACCATATGCAGTTGTCAGTACCGCAGCTGCGGGTTTCATCTTCAGTGGAACTCCCCATAGGACTACGGAACGTGTGAGGGGTGTGCCGAGATGGGTGCCACTGGGACATTCGGCGAAGCTCCCTATGGGGACATGCAACATTCCGCGGGGCGTGCCGACATGGGTGGCGGAAACGCACGTGAGGGCCGCCATTGGGGCCTCCAGTGGAGCTCCCTATGCGTCCCCGAAACATGATGCTGCTGCGGGGGGGCTGCTGGGATGGGTGGCGGAGACGCATGTAAGCGCCGCTACTGGGGCCTTCGGTGGAGCTCCCTATGGGGCCACGAAGCGCGTGAGGGGTGTACTGGGATGTGTGGCGGGGCCGCATGTGAGCGCCGCCATTGGGGCCTTCGGTGCAGCTCCCTATGGGGCCACGAAACGTGTGAGGGGTGTGCCAAATTGGGTGCGGGTGGTGACGCATGCGGGCGGTGCCACTGGGGCCTTCGGTGGAGCTCCCTATGGGGCCACGAAACCTGTTGTTGTGAGGGGCGTGCCGGGATGGGTGGCGGGGACGCATGTGAGCGCGGCCGCTGGGGCCTTCGGTGGAGCTCCCTATGGGGCCACGAAACATGTGAGCGCGGCCGCTGGGGCCTTCGGTGGAGCTCCCTATGGGGCCACGAAACGTGTGAGGGGTGTGCCGATTGGGTGTGCGTGACGCATGCGGGCCGGCAGCACTGGAGCCTTCGGTGGGGCTCCCTATGGGGCCACGAAACGTGTGAGGGGTGTGCCGAATTGGGTGTGCGTGACGCATGCGGGCGGCAGCACTGGGGCCTTCGGTGGGGCTCCCTATGGGGCCACGGAACGTGTGAGGGGTGTGCCGAATTGGGTGTGCGTGACGCATGCGGGCGGCAGCACTGGGGCCTTCGGTGGGGCTCCCTATGGGGCCACGAAGCGTGTGAGGGGTGTGCCGAATTGGGTGTGCGGGACGCATGCGGGCGGCAGCACTGGGGCCTTCGGTGGGGCTCCCTATGGGGCCACGAAGCGTGTGAGGGGTGTGCCGACTTGGGTGTGCGGGACGCATGCGGGCGGCAGCACTGGGGCCTTCGGTGGGGCTCCCTATGGGGCCACGAAACGTGTGAGGGGTGTGCCGAATTGGGTGTGCGGGACGCATGCGGGCGGCAGCACTGGAGCCTTCGGTGGAGCTCCCTATGGGGCCACGAAACGTGTGGGGGGTGTTCCGAATTGGGTGTGCAGGACGCATGCGGGCGGCAGCACTGGGGCCTTCGGTGGAGCTCCCTATGGAGCCACGAAGCGTGTGAGGGGTGTGCCGAATTGGGTGTGCGGGACGCATGCGGGCGGCAGTACTGGGGCCTTCGGTGGAGCGCCCGATGGGGCCACGAAGCGTGTGATGGGTGTGCCGAATTGGGTGTGCGGGACGCATGCGGGCGGCAGCACTGGGGCCTTCGGTGGGGCTCCCTATGGGGCCACGAAGCGTGTGAGGGGTGTGCCGAAATGGAGGATGATGACGATGATGATGGTGGGAGGAGGGAGGAGGGAGGAGGGGGAGGAGGAGGGGACAGAGGAGGAGGAGGAGGGGAGAACGCGGGGACCGTCGACCTGTGGGAATTGGGGGGATAACAAAAACACAGAAAAATATAAGAAAATATGGAGAATCCTGTCATTTGTGTGTGTATTTCTGTGTGTGTCCCAGGGCCCCTTCACTGCATCCGTGTCCGCTGCCCGTGCCCGGCGTGCCCACAGGAGCGGCACAAGTCCCTCGGGGAGGAGTTCGGCGCGCACTGGGCCGAGGTCGCCGCGCGCAGCCTGCGCTTCGGCCTCCGGCGGGGCCGGGGCGGCGGCAGAAAGCTGCGCACTGCGCGCACCCGCTGCGGGTGCCGTTGCGACCCGCCTCGGCATCAAGAAGCGTCCTGGTTTCTAAGAATGTTCTAAGAACCCTTTGTGGTTTCCACGAAATGTTCTCAGAACATTTCTAGTGGAGTCTGTCTTGTTTGAATACATCGGGTTTATGTTCTAAGAACATTGTTTTTGTTCTTAGAACATTTCTGGGTTCTAAGAACACTTCGTGGTATGACTATAGGAATGCCGGGACGGTCGGTCCCTGCTCCACTGGAATTCGCAGAAGAGATCGGCACAGAGTGGGGGCCCATGCCAAGGAGAACCTTGGTTGCCTCCAGGGCGCCCTGCATCTCTGGAGTCCGAAGATCAGGGGCGAAAGAAGGACGTACACGTACATGAAAATCCACGCTGGTCTCCAGAGTTCGCCTGGCGCGGATGTTCGCATCACGCGGCCGGTCTCGCGGGTCAAGGGGCCGTGTTCATGCACATAGCTGGGCGCGTACGTCCTTGGTGGGCTCCCTAGGAGAAGAGATCGGCAGAGAGTGGGGGCCCATGCCAGGGAAAACCCTGGTTGCCTCCAGGGCGCCCTGCATCTCGTGTCTCGATGGCTTCTGCCGGGGGACAGCGTGGCGCTCCCACGCCGAAGAAGCACTGGACGTCCTGGGGTCTCAGGGTTGGGTTTCTTGTGGAGGGTTTCTTGTGGACTGGCCTCCGCTGCAAGCATACATGTTCGGCGCGCCGCGCGGATTTCTCGGATCGGCGCTGGAGCCTCCCTGCGGCGCCTCCGGCGCCGCCCCACAGCGCGCTCCGCGCGACGGGGAGAGGGTCCAGCGCAGAGTCGAGAAATCCGCGCGGACCGTCGAACGTTTATGCCCGAAGGATTGCAAAAAAACCCTAGGATTGCAAATCCGCCGCTTTTACGAAGGATTGCAAATCCGCCGCTTTTACGAAGGATTGCAAAAATTATCCTAGGATTGCAATCCGCGGCGGATTGCAAAAAAGTGTTTTTTTTGCAATCCGCCGCTTTTGGGGCATCTAGATATTCCGACGCTCCGATGCGGTCCGATGCTGGCGTGGCATTGTTGAGCATCTGGGCGCAGTCGATTCGATCCGGTTCCGACCCCGTGCCGACGCAGCCCGATCCGACGTACCTGCTGCTTCGACCCGATGATCCGAGTCGATGCTGACTGATCCTGCCCATCCCGGCTAGGCTTACAGCAGGTCGGGCATGTCCCCCCACGGGCGGGATTCAGAGGAAAAACTCAGAAAGTAGTCAGGAAGTCGTCGAGAATGTGCAAACATGGCCGAGAATTCGCCCCCTTATTATGAATATTATCATTAGTAGTATTATGATTATTATTAGTAGTAGTATTATTGTTATTAGTATGAATATTAGTATTAGTATTGATGTTATTATGGTTGTTATTATGAGTATTGTTGTTTTTATTTTTCTTATCGTTATCATTATTATTTCGTTGTTTTAATTCTGTTTGAACATTCCTCCTGCAGAGGGGCACGCCACGCGTAAGGCCAGGCCCATCCCGGGCCCACGCTCGGTGCACGGGCCTCCCCGGCCGAGGCAGTAGGGCGCGCGCGCGGAGCACTGGTCTCGGGAACGGGCCCCCGGCTCGGCGCCGCCGCGGTCCGGCGCGGTGCAGGCCACCGCGAGGAGCGGGCGCCAGGGCGCCCCCGAGGAACGCCGCAGGGAAGGCCACCTGCAAGGGTCGACCATGCCGAGTCGAGGGTGCCCTTGTGTCCTGTCCATCCCGACCTGTGCAGGTCGCATGTCTTTTGGTAGGGGAACAAAAAGTGACATAAACATAAAAACTCGGAGGTCCGCGCGGATTTCTCGGATCGGCGCTGGGGCCCCCCGGCGGCGCCTCCGGCGCCGCCCCTGGCGCGCTCCGCGCGCCAGGGAGGGGGGTCCAGCGCCGATCCGAGAAATCCGCGCGGACCTCCGAGTTTTTATGTTTATGTCACTTTTTGTTCCCATATTTGGTGTCCCGGTGCCACGTTGCCGTCGGAAGAGTCTCGTGTCCTCTCGGGTGTCCTGTCCACTCAAGTCCGACTGCGCTCCTCCTTCTGTGGTCGCTTGGCGAGGCCTGGGAGGGCCACCTGCAAGGGAGCAGGGCCAAGGAGGCCCGAGCAACGCCACTGAGGAAAAAGAAGGCCAGGGAGACCCCCGCGCGACGCTGGCCGAGGCAGGCCGCGCACCCGCCCGTTCTTCCATGAGCCTGGGTGAACCCCAAGTGGGGCGCATTGTTCGGCATGTTATTTGGCAGGTTGCTTGGCGTGTTGCTTGGCGTTGCTGGCATGTTGCTTGGCATTGCGTGGCTCTGCATGGCATTTCCTTGCGTTGCTTGGCGTTGCTTGGCGAAGCAGCAAGGAACCAAGCCCGAGGAACCAAGACCAATGAGCCAAGGAGTCAAGACCGAGGAGCCAAGAGGCCAACACCAAGGAACCCGAGGAAGGCAGGAGGAAGCCAAGACCAAGAAACCAGGAACCAAGGCAAAGGACCCCGAGAAAGGCCGGCTGGCCAGGCCGGGCACGTTTTACAAACAAGGTTCACATATACATATATATATATATATATATACATAATGATACATCGATAGATATGTACGTATGCATGTATGTATGTATATACACATGTACATACATCATTTGTGTATATGCATATATGCATATCTGATCATATCCAGTTGCCTGCGGCAAGTCCCCTCCACCGCGCCAGCCCAGCCTTCTGTGTGGCGACTGTCCGAGGGGGCACGGGAGGCCGTCACGCGTGACATCTCGTGTCTTCAGGGCTGGAACAGCTGTGATGACGAGAGAATGATGATGATGGTGGTGATGATGAGAATGATGATTGGGATGATGATGATGATGATGATGATGATGATGATGATGATGGTAATGATGATGGTAATGATGATGGTGATGATGATGGTGATAGTGATTTTAATGGTGATGATGGCGATGGTGATGATGATGATGATGGTGATGGTGATCATGATGATGAGGATGATGATGGTGATGATGATGCTGGTGGCGGTTGTGGTGGTGATGACGATGATGGCGGTGATGATTATGATGATTGTGATGGTGGTGATGATGGTGATGATAATGAGGATTAGGACGAGGATGATGATGGTGATGATTATGTTGATGATGTTGGTGATGGTGATGCAGGTGATGGCGATGATGGTGATGATGATAGTGGTGATGATGATTATGATGATGGTGGTTATCATGGTGATGGTAATGGTGATATGATGAGTATGGTGATGGTGATGATGATCGTGATGACGGTGATGGAAGTGATGACGATAATGGTAACAATGGTGATGATGATGTGAGTGTTGTGATGATGGTAGTGGTTGTGATGATGATGGTGATTGTGGTGGTGATGGTGGTGATGATGGTGATGGTAATGATAATATGATGGTTATGCTGATGGTGATGATGATAGTGATGGTGATGACAATGATGATGGTCATGGTTATGGGCATGGTGGTATATAATGATGATGAAGATGGTAATGATGATGCTGGTAATGATGGCAATGGTAATCATGATCACGGCAATAGTGATGACGATGATGATGGTGAAGATGGAGAGTGTGGTGATGATGTTGATGATGTTGATGATGACGATGACGATGACCATTATGATGACGAAGATTGGAACGATGATGAGGATGATGATGTTGATGCTGATGGTGATTTTGATGATGGATGTTGATGGTGATGTGATGGTGATGATGGTGGTGATGATGGTGGTGGTGGTTAGGAGGAGGAGGAGGAGGAGGCGGAGAACGATGAGGAGGAGGAGGAAGATCAGGATGAGGATGAGGAGGAAGAGGATGTGAAGGAGGAGGAGGAGGAAGAGGCGGAAAGAAGGTCTGGCACATGCGTCACCTTTCGTTGTCACTAGTTGAGAAGCCCTCATGGAACTCGTTTGGGCCTTCTTGTGGCTGTCTTGGCCTTCTGTGGGGCAGTCTTGGGGGGGCCCTGGAGGCCTTCTTGGGCCGTTTGGGGGCCCTCTTGGGCCCTTCTTGGGGCCCTCTTGGGCGGTCTTGGGCGCCTCTTGGTCCGTCTTGGAGCACTCTTGGGCTGTCTTGGTGGCATCTTGGCTTCGGGAGCTCGAATGCGTCGCATTCCACGAAGGATTGTGGCCTCAGCGGTGCGAACCTGTCGCATTTTTCATGTAATGTTGGCATAGGGAGAGGGGGCCAGTGCATGCGGCGAAGTGCGACTAGGGGAGGTCCCTTAGAAGATAGAAGAAACAACTACAGACGGCACATGGCAGTTTAGCACGCCTCAACGTGCCAGGAGGCACGGTGGCGGACACGTGTAAAAATATTGTGTGTTGTGTGTGTTGTGTGTGCGTGTGCGTGTGTGTGTGCTTGTGCGTATGTCTGTGTGTCTGAACATGTGCGCATGTGCGTAATCATGCCTGTGTGTGCCTATGTGTGTTCGTGTGTGTGGGTGTGTGTGGGTATGTGCACGTGTGAGTGTATTTGTGTGTGTGCGTGCGTGTGTGTCCGTGTGCGTTCTGCCACCGAGCCCTGGCGCTCGGGGCCCGCGCACGCCGCCGCCCCTCCCCAGGATCCTCGGACGGCACCGCTGCGTCGCTTCTCGCAGCAGTGCGGATCGCCACAGCTCAGCAGCGCCTCGCGCCGCCAGCGGATCCACAGCGACGGCCTCACCGTGAGGGTCGCTGGCGTGCCCTGGCCACCCGCGCCTCCGTGCGCGAGCCGGTCCTGCTTCTCTGGGGGCGTCCGCGGCGCCCCCCGGCGCGCAGCAGAAATTCTTCTCGCAGTTTCGTGCGTCCCCCTCGAGCGGCGGCGGCTGCTCTCCGACGCCCCGGTGGCGCTCGCCGACGCGCGTGTCCCTTTGGACGCGCCTTCGCCGGCCTGGTCGCTGGCGCCGCTGGCCCCGCCGCCGCTGCCCGCCCCCGCCGCCGCCCCTCCGAGGCGCCGCCGCCCGCTGCGCCCCGCCACCGCTCGCCGCTTGCCGCCCTCCGCCACTGCCCCGTGAGGGGCCGGCGCTGTCCCCCCGTGGCGCACGGGAGGAGAATCCACCTGGACCCGACAGCGGACGTGTACTAAACGGCCCTGGGCGTTCACGAAACCGCCCAGCCCTGTTCGATTCCTTCTTGGGGTGCGCTCACTAAACGGCCTTGCTCGTCGGGGCGGATCACCCTGGGGGGGGATGTGCTGCCCTCTGCTGACACTTGCCAGCTTGCCAGGGTCGAGCCCCGGTAGCCTCGCTTACATGGAGCGCGACTTCGCCCCCTGGGGGCGCCCGAGCGGCCGTCACCCGCAGCTGCGTGCGACCGAACAGTGTGTGCGCGAGTGGGCGTGCGTGCGTGCGTGAGTGTGTGTGTGTGTGTGCGTCCCCCCCCCCCGCGGACGCCCGCTCTGCCCTCTTCCCGTTCTTGCATGCTGGGCAATTTGCGTTTCGGTGCCCCCGCCTAGCTCTATCGCTGGTGCTGCCACCTCTGCCTCGCCGCCGACGGAAGAAAAGTGCTTTTCGTGCGCGTGGCCCCGCCCACACGCCCATAAGCATAAACTCTTGGCGCTCCACGCGGGTTTCTTGGAACCGCGCTGGGCCCCCTCGGCGGCGCCTCCGGCGCCGCCCCAGGCGCGCTCCGCGCACCAGGGAGCGGGGTCCACCGCAAATCCAAGGAATCCGCGCGGATCGCCACAAGTTTATGTTTCTGTCGTTGTTGTTCTTCTTTTGTGCATGGCCTTCTGGCACTGTCCACCTGCATCCGGTTCTGCGGTTCTTGTGCATGCGTTAGCCTTCGTCCTGGCCCGCCACCTGCAACGCCGTGTGGTAATTGGACGAAGCGCGCCCCGCCTTGGTACACGCTGCGGTGGTACCCATTCGGCCGGTAGAGGAAATGTGTGTGTGCATGTTTGCGTGCGTGCACCGCATGTTTCCGCACGTGCAGGGCTTCGGCACCTCTTTCTGCATCCGTCAACCGCCTCCAGTTGGCGTCCCATCAGCACGTTCGGCGGCAATCTGCTCAGGGCATCCCACTATCGCCTTCGCTGTGCTGGACCAGCTGGCCGCGAAGCAGAACAGCGTGCGTGCTTGCGCGCGTGTGCGTGCGCGCGTGTGCGTGCGCGCGCGCTTTGAATTGCGCGCGGCCGTGCCCAGCTTTCGTCCCTGAAGGCGGGAGCAGGCCGCCTGCCTGGAGGCTCGGGCCGGACGAAAGGGGGGGATTGGGAAAGGGGGGGGTACGAAATTTGCTGCATGCAGCCGGCTTCGGCCCCACCGAGGGGCCCTCGATCGCCTCCCCGGCGCCGGGAGGCGCCGGGAAAATCAGCTGCGTGAGCTGATTCTCAAACCCCCCCTCTGGTATCCCCCCCTTTCGCCCGACCCGAGAGGCGCTCGGCCTGGAGGACTTGCGGCGCTTCGTCGGGTCCCTGCGAGGCGCGCCAGCGCTGTGCGTGCTGGTGGCGAGCCAGCGCGGGGACGCCGAGCCGGGAGCTCCCGGGGCGGCCGCGGAGAGCTGCGACCGCGTGTGGTCTCCCGAGGAGTGCTTCGCCGTCGCAGGGGGAGGAGGAGGAGAGGAGGAGGAGGAGGAGGAGGAGGAGGAGGAGGAGGAGGAGGAGGAGGAGGAGGAGGAGAGGAGTATGAGGAGGAGAAGAGGAGGAGGAGGAGGAGGAGGAGAGGGAGGAGGAGGAGGAGGAGGAGGAGAGGGAGGAGGAGGAGGAGGAGGAGGAGGAGGTGTCACATGCTTGCATGGTGGGATCTTACGCAGCGGAGCAGGCATGGAGCAATCAAGGAGGACGACGACGACGACGACGACGACGAGGAGGAGGAGGAGGAGGAGGAGGAGAAGGAGGTGTGTCCTCATTGTGCTTTGACGTGCTTCGGCTTCTGGGGGCCTCTGGGAGCTTGCGGGGGCCCCTGGGGGCCGCCGCGTCTACATCCACACGCAGCTGCAAACGCTGGAAGCCCCTCGGGTAATGGAGATTCCACGGTGCCAGGGCGCGCCCATAAGGCGCTTAAGACTTTACGTCAGACAGTGGTCGTCGTTCGGTGTAAGCCTGCAAGACGTCGAATGTCGAGCGATCCCCCGGCGAGTCTCGGTCTCCTGGAGCTTCGATTTCGTTGGGCGCATGGCGTTGAGGCCCACTCCTCATCCGCCTCCTCCTTCTCCTCTTCTTCCTCCTCCTCGTCAATGTCCTCATCCATACCCCATCCTCGTCCATCTTGGTCCGCCCCCTAGCCTCCTCTCCCTCCATGTCCTACTGTTCGTACTCCTTGGTTTGTATATTTCGCCGCACCGTTTGTTCCGACGCGTGGCCTTGCGTCGTGGGGAGGGTGTTGCGGCCAGCAAGGCATACTCCGCCTCGGACGCGGTGGGTTTGCCGATGTGCCAGCTGCGTTTCCTTGGGGTGCGGGACGGAGGGCTTTCCGTGAGCTTGCTTTGGTGTCGGCGTCGTCCACTTGAGTGCGTTCAGGACAAACGGCCCGGCGATACATACTCTTGTTCCCATACACTGCGCCATAATAGCGGCACAAGCTGGTGGCCGTCGCCTACAATTCGGAAAAAAAACTCATATGTTTCGCGTCAACATAGACGTTTTGTCGTCGAGGTGTGGCGCACAATGCGCGCGAAAGGCCAAAATGCGTTGTTGTTCCTTGTGTGTTTGTGTGCGTGCATGTGTTTGTTTGTGTGTTGTGTGTGGTGTATGTATGTGTGTTTGTGTGTTTGTTTGCGTGGTCCTACGCCCTGTCGCTGCGCGCGGGGCCGCGACGCCAAAAAGTGCGCGCATGTGTGTGTGTGTGTGTGTGTTTGCCTTTGTATGTGGTGTGTGGTGTATGTTGTGTGTGTGTTTGCGTTTGTGTTTGTGTATGTGTGTGTTTGTGTGATTGTATGATTGTGTGTGGTTGTGTGTTTGTTTGTGCGTGCGTGTGTGTGTGTGTTTGTCTTTGTGTGTTCGTGTTGGTGTGTTTGTGTGCTCGTGTGTTTGTGTGCTTGTGTGCTTGTATGCTTGTGTACATGTGTGGTTGCGTGTGTCCTGCGTTATCTCTTTCCCCTCTCTCTCTCTCGCTCCCTCCCTCTTCCTCGCTCTCTCTCTCTCTCTCTCTCTCTCTCTCTGTGTCTCTCTCTTTCTCTCTCTCTCTTTCTCTCTACCTCTCTCTCTCTCTCGATTTTCTCTCTCTCTCTCTCTCTATTCCGCTCTCTCTCTCTCTCTCTCTCTCTCTCCATCTCTCTCTCTCTCTCTCTTTCTCTGTATACGTGTGCGTTCCCAGAACATTGCTTGCATTTGACAAACTGCGAATTCATAAGGAAACCATTGGCTCTCCAACATGCTCATCAAACGCGACCAAGCGGGCCTTTCGCGCGCGCATGTCGAAATCATTCGAACACCCTTGCGCGCGTGAGAAAGGGCACGAGCCCTGTCAAGTAGCGCCAAGCGGGCCACTCGCGCCCGTCGGCCGCGCTTCATGTCGAAATCCGTCCGGAACCTTCATTACCGACACGTGGACACCATCATCGTCATCGGCGTGCTCAACATCGGCACCCTTCCATTGGCCTTGCCGTCGTGATTGTCAGCGTCGTCACCAGCATCGCTACTATCACCATCGTGTCTGCCGTTGCCAACGTCGCCATGATTCCGCGCCCGTCCGAGCCACCGACTCGCACTGAAGTGCCCAAGCGTCAGCGCGGCCTCCGGGACGCGTTGGGAAGTGCCCAGCGGCCAGTGCCACCGCGGCCGCATCGGTCGCGCCAGTCAACGCCAAGCAGTCATCGCAATCGCCGCCGCATGGGTTTTGAAAGCCAAGCTGCGGGTGGGTGGCTGGGATGGTGGCGCGAGCAGTGGGGTTGACAGTCTCAGGTTCGGCAGGGCGAAGTGCACTTCATAGGCTGCACCACCGAGATTACTGGACACACACTGCTTGGGGCCCACGCTGGCTAACATATAGATGTGTAGATGTCTACACGTGTGTATGTATGTACATACAGATATACGCACATCTATATGGGGCATTCCAAAAAAAGGCCTTGCCTTCGAGGATCGAAGGAGTTGTCATCTCTTCCGCCGCTACGGGCGGTGGAAGGGCGGCGGAAGGTCAGTTTAAGTCAAACGAGGCCGCCTCTGCCGGCGGGAGGCCGACGGAAGGCGGCGGAAGTAAAAGAAACGCCTCCAAGAGATAATGAGAGTTTTGTTGGGTTCAGGATTTCCGAAAAACTGCCATATGTATATGTGTATGTATGTCTGTACGCATGTACGTACGAATATATACATATATATACATATATATATATAGAAAGAGAGAGAGAGAGAGAGAGAGACACACACACACCTGTATATATACACACACATACAGGTGTATATATATATATATGCATATTCACATTCATGTTCAGCGCCGCGCAGGCGTTCCCTGACAATTGTGCTGCCTCTTTGGGCGCGGCGCGTACATATGTCGCCCGCCACGTCGCTGGAGAGCGGCGGCGGCCCGCGCACACCGGCCCGCGACCTCGCCGCCCCCGCCTCTCCGCCGCGCGGCCCCGTCGCGCGGCACTCTGTGTGCCCGCCTGGGCGCGGCGCACGCTCTTCGAGAGTCGGAGTCGACCACGGCGCCAACACCGCAGAGCGAAGTTCGCTCGGAAGACACTGGGATGGGCCCGCATGGTCCTGGGGAATGTTTTTCTTGCGGATTTGTTCTGGCCGGGAATGAAGACTACAGAAAATGAACGTGAGATTCACTCGCGGATTTGTTCTGGCCGGGAATGAAGACTACAGAAAATGAACGTGAGATTCACTCACTTTTTTTTCGCTCGCCGTTTCTGGAGTCTGCATTGACAGAAATCCATGCAAAAATCTGCTGCAGCACGTCTGCAAGGTCGGTCAGTGAAATCCAAGAAAAAAACGCCATAAACATATTAATGTTTGGCGCTCCGCGCGGATTTTCTTGGATCCGAGCTAGGCCCCCCCCCAGCGGCGCCTCCAGCGCCGCACCCTGGCGCGCTCCGCGCGCCGGGGAGGGGGTCCAGCGCAGATCCGAGAAGTCCGCGCGGAGCGCCACAAGTTTTTGTTTATGCCGTTTGGTTCTTCTTCTAAGGAAGCGTTTGGACTTCCCACATGGGCGACGCAGAAAGAGAGGGGCGTTTTCACCAACATTGGCGTGTAAGCACCCCGCGTAAGGTCGCGTGTGAGCGCCCTCGTCTCCAAGCTGGCGCGCCACGATGGCGGCCCGCGTCAGCCGCGGCGCAAGGTCGCTATCAATCTCGCATGAGACCCGTTTTTTCTTCGTCGCTCAGATGGGGTCCGAGCAGATGGAGTCGGAGGATCGCGCCGCATCGCCGACGCACTGCCGATGAATCGGCGACGTCGGCGTGGAGACAGTCGGGCTCCACACCAGGCCACATCGCTGATGCGTCACGTCGGCGGTGCGGCTCGATCCTCTTCGACACCATCCAGTCGGACCCCATCGAAGAGGCCTCGAAAGCGGGGCCACGCGGGAGAGCGAAGAACTGTTCTCGCCAAGGCGTTTCGCAGCCGTTTCCCGACCGGGGCTGGACCTAAACGCGGTCTTGCTGGACTTCGGCTGTGCTTTGTTTTTCGTTTTGGCAGGGAGGTACAGGACAACAGGTAGAGCAAAACGAGAAACAAAACAACAACAAAAACGAAAAACAATGTTTAGGTCCAGCCCTGGTCCCGACAGTTGCGTTCCTGCGCAGGCGCGGCGCACGGCTCCATTCAGCCAGGCTGTCAGAAGCGCAGCCGCGCGCCAGCAAGCGGAACGTTTTCTTGCGGCTCCCGCGCCCGGAACGGCTCCCACATTGTGTGTTCGCGTGTGCTCGGCGCGTGGTTCTCGTTCGCCGAGTCATCGGGAGAGGGGGCCGCGCTCGAGAGCGACATACTGTTCTCGCTCAAGCGCAGCGCTGAAGTGTCTGGAAACTTGCGGTCCCGCGCAGGCGCGGCGCGCAGATGTCTCTCTCCGACGGAGCTGTCTCGAGCGGGGCCGCACGCCAGCGAACGGAGTCATGCATTCGCTTTCGCACAGAGGCTACCCCGAAGTTGCGGTGCCGCCTGGGTGAGGCGCGTGCTTCGTCTTCTCGCCGCGTCGTCGTCGGAGGGGACGCACGCGAGAGTGCAATGTTGTTATTGCCCGATATTGAAGTTCGCGCGCCGTTTTGAGCGTGGCGCATGTGTGCTTTCCCATCCCAGCTGTCAGAGGCGAGGCCGCACGCCAGCGAGCCGAGCGCTCGCCTCCGCACCTGGGCTGTCCCCCAAAGTTGCAGTTTCGCTTGGGCGCGGCGAGTGCCATGGCGCCAGCATCGCAGAGAGGATTTCGCTCGGAAGATCCTGGGATGGGCCCAGATTGTCATGGAGAATGTCGCTCCGGATTTCGAAGTGATTTTTTGCACGGATTCTGT
Organism: Prorocentrum cordatum; assembly: GCA_963575745.1. Lineage (NCBI taxonomy): Eukaryota > Dinophyceae > Prorocentrales > Prorocentraceae > Prorocentrum > Prorocentrum cordatum. The sequence continues at coordinate 4,226 of CAUYUJ010004720.1, read as the reverse complement.
CCGGCCAGGAGTGAAGACTGCAAAACGTCCACGTGACGTTTACGTCGTTTTTTTCGCGCGCCGCTTCGGGGTTCTGCGCTGTGAAATCCACGCGAAAATTCGCTGCAGCTCGTCTGCAAGGTCGGTGTAATTCGGGGGTGGACAGACCTACCCTGACACGTCGATTCAGGAATTGGCCGTTTTCGGTTCGCGAGAGGGCGTCGCGGCCGTCTTTTTGCGGGTCCAGGTCCGTCGGTTTCGGTCCCAGGCCGTTTTCACTAAGGGGAGGTCTACAAAGGGAGGTTTGTCCACCGCCGAGTCTACTAAAGGGAGGTTTGTCCACCGTGTACTAAAGGGAGGTCTCCTCCTCCTCCTCCTCCTCATCATCATCATCATCACCATCACCATCACCATCACCATCACCATCACCATCACCATCACCACCACAATCATCATCAGCAGCAGCAGCATCACCATCATCATCATCATCATCATCATCATCATCATCATCATCATCATCATCATCATCATCATCGTAATCACCATCATCACCATCATCACCATCACCAGCATCACCATCACCATCGTCAGCATCACCATCATCACCATCATCACCATCATCACCATCACCATCGTCAGTATCACCATCATTATCATCATCATCATCATCATATCCATTATCATCATCATCAGCAGCATCAGCAGCATCAGCATCATCGCCATCGCCATCAAAATCGCCATCATCATCAGCAGCACCATCATCGTATCGCCATCAACATCATAATCATCATCAGCAGCATCAACATCATCATATCCACATCCCCATCAGATCATCATCGCCCTCACCCTCATCAGTATCACCACGATCATCACACCACCATCACCATCACCATCACCATCACCATCCATGGATCCATGCATCCATCCATATTCATTATTCCTCGTCCTTCCTCCTCGTCTTCCATCCCTCTTCCTTCCCTCTTCCGCCCTTCGCCTGCCTCCTCGCACCCCCCCCGCCCACGGGCAATCTCGCCACCTGGAGGACGTGGCGGCTTTCAGGGAGCAGGCCCGGTGGCGGCTGCGCGAATCGCGCATCGACCGGCACCCCGGCGGCGGCCCTGTCGCGTCACGCCTCTGACGCGCGTCCGCGCGCAGCAGCGGAGCCAGCCTGGGACAGCGCAGCGCGGCGCAGTTCGAAAGTTGGTTGAGGCGTGGCGCAAAGTGTCCGATGTTGCCCGTGCCGGGCCACGGTAGCAGCAGCGGCGGCAGCGTCAAAAGCGGCGGCAGCAACGGAAGCGGCGGCAGCGGCGGCAGCGGCATCAGCGGCTGTGCCAAGAGAAGGAAGAAGGCGGGAGTACGGGCAGGACAGAGGCGAGGCGGAGCGGCAGCGGGGCAAGCGAGAGGAACGCACGGCGGCACAGATGGTAATGTAATAATGGCAGCTGGGAGCTGCCACTGCTACGAGTACCATCACAGCGCTCGTTTGAATACGAGAGCTCAACACAGCGCTCGCATGAATACAGTATTCGGGCGAGCGCCGGGATGAGAGCCCGAACGGTACGTCGGCGATGAGCTCTGTGAGTTCGAGGGCCTTCCGTCGTCTCCCTTCGGGGTAACACTCTCGGCGCCTCTGAAGCTGACCTCTGCGCACACAGCCTAGGGGGCCATAAAAGGCAGAGGGTGAGGCAGTGAGTGAGCGGCAGGGGCGGAGGGGGGGGCGGAGGCGGCAGGAGGGGGGCAGCGCCCAGCAAGAGGCGGCGTCCCGCGTCGACGCACAGCAGCGTCACGTTCGAGCCTGGCGGCCTCGTCCCATTCTCGGATGTGGTTTGGCCTCCTCCTCCTCCTCCGCCTCCGCCTCCGCCTCCGCCTCCCTCCCCTCCTCCTCCTCCTCCTCCTCCTCCTCCTCCTCCTCTCCTCTTCCTCCCTCCACCCCTCCTCCTCGTCTCCTCCTCCTCCTCCCCTCCTCCTCCTCCTCCTCCTCCTCCTCCTCCTCCTCCCTCCTCCCTCCTCCGCCCTCTCCTCCCTCTCCTCCTCCTCCCTCTCCTCTCTCCTCCTCCTCCTCCTCCTTCCTCCTCCTCATCCGCCTCTTCCTCTCCATCCGTCCTCCTCCTCCTCCTCCTCAGCATCATCATCATCATCATCATCATCATCATCATCCTCTCATTGGACCTCATGCAGGCTGGGCCGCAGGTCGACCCCGCCTTCGAGTGCAACAGGAGCCCGATCTTCCTCTGGCTGCAGGCGCTGTGGGACGGATGGGCCCCCAGAGCAGATATGGCGCGACTTCTGAGTGGAGCATGGACACGCATGTCTAGAGTTCCTGTGTCTCAAGTTTGGTCTGACATTCGCGGACCTGCTTCTGCGCTAGTTGCGACACTTTTGCGGTTGGGTTGGTCTGTATCTGACCCTTTTCATTGGAAGACCCACCGAGGTCTTCTTGCAATTGAACAGATTTCCCCGAAGGATGGAGGTAGGTTAGTTGATGAGGCCACCGAGCGGTGGGTGTGGCGCCAGGTTCTCGCGAAGCATCCCTCGTGGGTCTCGCCCTGCCCTCATCCTCCTCTCGTGGAGCCCCTGAGGTCCCTCCTCCAGCCTCATTCTGTCCGAGGCCCTGACTGGACCCCAAGGCATCAGGGACTGCTGCGGTGCCTGTTTGCAGGAGGTTTCTGGTCGCAGGAGCGACTGTACGAGTCAGGTGGAGCCGTCAACCCGAGCTGCCTTGCCTGTCAGAGTGCTGGATCTACCTGGCACCGATTCTACGATTGCCCCCTGCATACCGAGTTCCGTCGGGATTACAGAGCTGGCAGTGCCATGGCTGGTCAAATGCTAGATATGGCTCGAGCTGCTGCGGTGGATACCTTGCTTTTCACGCGCTTTCTTGTCCCTGACCCTGCTTGGCTCTTCCCGAGCCCCTGCCTCGAGGAGCGAGTCGTGTGGACGGTGCGGTCTCCCGACTTGCTGCTCGACGTGCACGTGTTCGGTGATGGGTCGGGGAGGCGCGGAAGTTTCTCTCGCTTACGGCGCTGCGGATGGGGACTCTGTTCGCTTGACGACAGCAAGCGAGTGGTTGCTCGCCTGCATGGCCCTCTGCCCTGTCTCATTCAATCTGTGCCAGCGGCTGAGCTTTTCAGTTTCTTGATGGCGCTGAGGTATATGGGAGCTCAGATGAAGTTTTATACGGATTGCAAGCCGCTCGTGGATGTCTGGCGCCAAGGCGTTGGAGCGGGCACCGCTGCGAGTGACCCGCTTGCCTTACTTTGGAGGGAGGTTTTGAGGCTTGTGTCTGACCGTGGGGGTGAGTCGGTGGAGGTTTCTCACGTCAAAGCGCATACTCCTGCCTCTGCCGTAGCAGAGGGACGGATTTCAGAATGGCAGCGTGTCGGCAATGCCCAGGCTGATCAGTCGGCTAAATGGGGTGCCGCCATGCTTAGTGATTCCCTCCAGCTGCGATCTGCGCATGGCGCGTCGCGCAGCGCCATCCGCCTTGTAGCCCAGTTCTGTACCAGGCTGGTCGCTCGGATCGGCACCGTCACGCCACGTGACGCCCAAGCGCAAATACTCGGCCGTGCCATAGGCACGATTGAGGGGGGACTTGGTCCCCCGAAGCCGCACTCGCGTTTCGACCCTGCAGTGACGGTGGTTGCGCACAGGTTCCGATGCATGGTGTGCCTTCGGTCAGCGAGGACACGCTCGGAGCTTCGCCAGCTTCGATGTGACGACAGGTCCAGCTCCCACGCACTTCACCGCGCGGGGCCTTTCCTGTTCTGCTCTCTGTGCGGGGCATTTTCGGAAAAGAAGAGCCAGGGTCTTTCGCAGGATTGCTTACCGATGAATCGTAGGCAGGGGGTCCTGGTGAGAGACTCGAGATACTACAGGCTGCGCAACCTCATGCGAGGCTGCCATCCTTTACGGGCCCGCGATTTTGTGGGCCCTCCGATTTTGCTGCGGAAGCGAAGGCTGCTGGAGTCGGCCGAACTGCCGCCTCTGCCTGCTCTTTCTCCTCCTGTCGGGGCTGGGAGTGGGGGGGGTGGGGGTGGGGTGGACGGGGCAGGAGTGCTCTCCGCCGCCCGCTTTCCAGGCCGATCTGGCCTTGTGGGACGGCCTCTCTGGCTTTCCCATTGCCAGCGTAGAGGAGGACGACGGCGACCCATCCCAAGGTGCGTGGGGTCGGGTCGAATGCGTCCCCTGCGCTGGCTAGCTGTTTTTCAAACGAAGGCTGGTTCGCTTGCGGTCAGTCTCTGTCAGTA
>CAUYUJ010004719.1:60000-62500 GCA_963575745.1 Prorocentrum cordatum | reverse complement strand
TCCCAGGCGCCCGCAGGCACATCCCAGGTGCTTTCCTGGGCTGCCCGCAGGCACCTCCCAAGTACCTTTCCTGAGCGCTTGGGCCGCACGCAGGCACCTCACAAGTGCCTTCCCAGAGCTGCCCGCAGGCACCTCCAAGGTCCCTTTCCGGGGCCGCCCGCAGGCACTGCACCAGTGCCTTCCCCAGGCGCACGCAGGCACCTCCAAAGTGCCTTTCCTGTGCTGCCGCAGGCACCTCCCAAGTGCCTTTCCTGGGCGGCCCGCAGGCACATCGGAAGTGCCTTTCCTGGGCTGCCTACACGCCCTCGCAAGTGCCTTCCCAGAGCTGCCCGCAGGCACCTCCCAGGTGCTGTCCTGGGCGGCCCGCAGGCACTGCACAAGTGCCTTCCCCAGGCGCCCGCAGGCACCTCCCAAGTGCCTTTCCTGGGCTGCCCGCAGGCACCTCCCAAGTGCTTTCCTGGACCGCCCGCAGGCACTGCACAAGTGCCATCCCCAGGCGCCCGCAGGCACCTCCCAAGTGCCTTGCCTAGGCTGCCCGCAGGCACCTCCCAGGTGCTTTCCGGTGATGCCCGCAAGCACACCCGAAGCGACGCTGAAAGTGCCTTCGGGGCTGCTCAGGGGTGACCAAAAAATTACAGAGTTTGCGTTCCAGGGCATTTTCTTTTGCGGCGTTGGGCACCCTGGCGCGGACGGCCGAACTACCCCTGCAGCGGGACGCCCTGCCCACACGGTCGGCGCCGCCAAAACTTCGCGCTCAACCGCGCAAGGTGCGCACCGAAAGGCGGCGCGAACGGCCGCGCGCAGCTCAGAGGTGACAACAAAATGGCAGAGTTTGCGTTCCAGGGCATTTTCTTTTGCGGCGTTGGGCGCCCTGACGCGGACGGCCGAACGACCCCTGCAGCGGGACTCCCTGCCCACATGGTCGGCGCCGCCAAAACTGCGCGTTCAACCGCGCAAAGTACGCACCGAAAGGCGGCGCGCACGGTCGCGCGCGCCGCAGGGACTCTGAAAGTGCCTTCGGGGCGGCTCAGGGGTGACCAAAAAATTACGGAGTTTGCGTTCCAGTGCATTTTCTTTTGCGGCGTTGGGCGCCCTGGCGCGGACGGCCGAACGACCCCTGCAGCGGGACACACTGCCCACACGGACGGCGCCGCCAAAACTGCGCGATCAACCGCGCAAAGTGCCGCAAAGAACACCTTCGCATAACAAGCCCCACTGAAGTGTATGGATCATTATCTTACGATTTCGTGCCCGTTTGCGTTCCAGGGCCTGTTCGTTTGCGGCGTTGGGCGCCCGGGCGCGGACGGCCGAACGACCCCTGCAGCGGGACGCCCTGCCCACACGGTCGGCGCCGCCAACACTGCGCGTTCAACCGCGCAAAATACGCACCCAAAGGCGCTGCGCACGGTCGCGCGCGCCGCAGGGACTCTGAAAGTGCCTTCGGGGCGGCTCAGGGGTGACCAAAAAAATGCAGAGTTTGCGTTCCAGGGCGTTTTCTGTTGCGGCGTTGGGCGCCCTGGCGCGGACGGCCGAACGACCCCTGCAGCGGGACACCCTGCCCACACGGTCGGCGCCGCCAAAACAGCGCGCTCAACCGCGCAAAGTGCGCACCGAAAGGCGCCGCGCACGGACGCGCGCAGCTCAGAGGTGACAACCAATTTCAGAAGTTTGCGTTCCAGGGCCTGTTCGTTTGCGGCGTTGGGCGCCCTGGCGCGGACGGCCGAACGACCCCTGCAGCGGGACACCCTGCAGACACGGTCGTCGCCGCCAAAACTGCGCGTTCAACCGCGCAAAGTACGCACCGAAAGGCGGCGCGCACGGTCGCGCGCGCCGCAGGGACTCTGAAAGTGCCTTCGGGGCGGCTCAGGGTGACCAAAAAAATGCAGAGTTTGCGTTCCAGCGCATGTTCTTTTGCGGCGTGGGGCGCCCTGGCGCGGACGGCCGAACGACCCACCTTGTCAGCGGGACGCTGCCCGCAACGTCGGCGCGCCGGACAAACTGCGCGTTCACCGCGCAGAGTGCGCACCGAAAGGCAGCGTCGCACAGCGCACGGTCGCGGACGCTGCCGCAGGGACTCTGAAAGTGCCTTCGGGGCGGCTCAGGGGTGACCAAAAAATTGCAGAGTTTGCGTTCCAATGCAATTTCTGTTGCGGAGTTGGGCGCCCTGGCGCGGACGGCCGAACGACCCCTGCAGCGGGACACCCTGCCCACACGGTCGGCGCCGCCAAAACTGCGCGCTCAACCGCGCAAAGTGCGCACCGAAAGGCGCCGCGCACGGCCGCGCGCAGCTCAGGTGTGACCAAAAAATGACAGATTTTGCGTTCCAGGCAATTTTCTTTTGCGGCGTTGGGCGCCCTGGCGCGAACGGCCGAACGACCCCTGCAGCGGGACACCCTGCCCACGCGGTCGGCGCCGCCAAAACTGCGCGCTCAACCGCGCAAAGTGCGCACCCAAAGGCGCAGCGCACGGTCGCGCGCGCCGCAGGGACTCTGAAAGTGCC
>CAUYUJ010004719.1:47500-55000 GCA_963575745.1 Prorocentrum cordatum | reverse complement strand
CTGTTAGGACCCGAAAGATGGTGAACTATGCCTGAGAAGGGCAAACTCAGGGGAAACTCTGATGGAGGCTCGTAGCGATACTGACTTGCAAATCGTTCGTCATACTTGGGTATAGGGGCGAAAGACTAATCGAACCATCTAGTAGCTGGTTCCCTCCGAAGTTTCCCTCAGGATAGCTGGAGTTGAACAGTTTTATCAGGTAAAGCGAATGATTAGAGGCAGCGCTGGCCGTCAGCAGGAGCACCTCCCGCTCAGCCTCTCCCCGTCGCAGGGCTCTCCCGCTCAGTGATTCCCTTTCCAGAGGACTTCCACGACTGGGTTTTTTCCGCCCACACGACTTCTCCCGAAACGACGAGCTACGCCATAGCTTTATCGGCTTGGGACGGGCCAGGCCGGAGGCCTGGCCCTGGCCGGAGGCCCAGGCCGGAGGCCTGATGGCCGGAGGCCAGGATGGTGGCGGCCGGAGGCCGGTCACCACAGCTCCCGGCGCGCCGGCGACATGCGCGACATGGCATGTCGCGCGACATGCGCGACATGCGCGACATGAGCGACATGGAGAGGCCTGCGAGGCCTGCCAGGCCTGCGAGGCCTGCGAGCGAAACAGCGCTTGCTGGGAGCGTTCGCGCGGGCTTGCATCGCGAATAAGCGTTTGAAGCTCGGGTGCGCCGCGCGCAGCGCATTACGATCGAAGGATAACTTCAACATGGCCGTGTCGAGCGACTGGCTACGCTTCAGGGCCGAATCTGCGAACCTCTGCTGGAAGTTGAAGCCCAAACAGCCACGCACGCAATTGCCACACACCCGCGCGACACGCAAGCGCGCGTACTGTGAGCACCGCACGACGCACACACCACGCGCAGACGTTGTCGCGCATGTCGCACGCGCGGGCGCGCGCGCACAGTCGCGCTCGCGCCCGCTGCGCGCCGGGCACATATCTGCAGCACGCGTGCGCGCGAGCAAGACCCGCACCTCGCAAGTGATCGCGCGTGCTGCTTGTGGCGCGCAAGCGCATACCATTCGCACTGCACCACGCGCACACAACACGCACTTGTCGCGCATGTCGCGCGCACGCGCGCGAGGGCGCGTTCGCGCGCGCGGCGCGGCGCACCCGACACGTGTCTACATCGCGCTTGTGCGAGCGCGCGCGCGCCTGTTGCGCGCCCCCTCGACTTTGCACTCGCGCCTGCAGCCGCGCGCCTGTTCGCGCTTGAAGGCGGCAGCTGCGTCCGAACAGCCACGCATGCAAACAGCTACACGCGCGAGCGAGAGCGAGCGCACACCACACGGACACTTCGCGGATGTCGCGCCAGCCCTTCGCGCGCGACTGCTGCGCGTGGCTCTTGTCCCCAGCGCAGCGCGCGCGAGATCTACCATGTGAAAGTTGCTGCTTCTCAAATTGCGCGCGCGCGCCGCGTCTGCGTGTTTGCGCGCGCGCTGCACGCGAATCAGGCGTCGCGCGCGAACGCGCCATCAACGCACGGGGGTGGACGCCTGCAACGCGGCAACCTCGCGTGCGCGCGAGAAGGGTTCGCGCACGCTGGCGCGCACACGAGCGCGCGCACATGCGCGCACGGCCCGGCTCACGCGCTCGCACGCGCCGCACACGCACATGGGCTGCGCGTTTCGCAGTGTGCATGATATGCAAGCGGTCGCGGCGATGCGCGTGTGGCTGTTGCGTGCGTCTTTGGCTGTTCCGACCTTGATTTCCAGCGAGGATGCGCAGATGCGGCCACAGCGCGCAGGCACGTCGGCGCATGCGCGTTTAAGGCGAGTGCAAAGGCGTGCTCTCGAGTGCGCGCGGCGGCGCGTGCGCGCCCACAACGCGCCCGCGCGTATGTGGGAAACTCCGGCGAGCCTAGCAAGCGTGCGTGCGCGCAGCTCGCGTGCCGGAAGCGTGTGGGCATGTATGTCCGCTGCTGGCTTGCCACTCGAGCGCGCGCGAGATCGAGGGAACTGCAACTTCAACATTGCCATGTCACGCATGTGGCGCCTGCCCGCGCTCTGGAGTCGCACCTGCGAGTCCCCGCTGGGAATTGAAGTCGCACAGCCACGCAGAACGCGCGCGCAAGCCAGCGCGCGCGTACTATGCACACCGCACAACGCGCACACACACGCACACGTCGCTTGTGTCGCTCTCGCGCGCTCGCGTTGGCTCGCGCGGCCCGCCAGATACGTGTCTGCAGCGATTGTGCCCACGCGCGCCCGCGCCTACGCTCGGCGCGCGCTCGCGCGTGCAGGGGGCGCGAAATCTGAAGTCGCACATGTCGCGGGGATGTCGTGCTTGCGTGCGCTCGGGAGCCGCATCTGCGTATGCCCAATGGCAATAGGAGTCAGAACAGCCACGCATGCAACAGCCACGTGAGCGCGCGAGCGCGCGTACGCGCGCGCACGCGCACGCGCTCACACTCCACGCTCACAGCGCGCGACAAGCGCGGCATATGCGTGTGGTGTGCGGTGCAAGTGGTGTGCGTGTTTGTGTTTGGGAGTGTCTATTTTCATGCGCGCGCGTGCGGTGTGTGTGCCTGTGCGTGTGCGCGGCAGATGCGCTTTCGCGGCGCGCGCACGAGTTTGCCACACGTGCGCGCATGCGCGCGCTCTCATGTGCACCCCCGCGGTCGGTGCATGCGTGTTTGAGGCGCGTGCCCCGGCGTGCGCGCCGCTGGCGCGCGCGTGCGCCGCGCGCCTGCACCGCGCGCGCGAGGAGCGCCGCGCGTGTGCCCGCCCTTCCATGGCAGATTCCGCGCACACTGCGGCACGCGCGATCGCGCACGCAAGGGAGGCGCGCGCACACAATCGCTGCAGACACGTTCGCGCGCGCGCACGCGCAGGGCAGGCGCGACATGCGCGACGTGTCCGTGTGGTGCGTGCTCGCCGCGCCCGCGCGTTTAGCTCAGCGTGCGTGGCTGTTCGGACTTCACTTTGCAGCGAGATGCGCAGATGTGACTGGGAGCGCGGACACGCGCGACAGGCGCGATATGTGCGACCTGTTCCTCCGATCTCGCGCGCGCTGCGGGCGCATGGGTCAAGCGCGAGGGCGCGCGCAGCGCAGGCGCGCGTGCGCTCGCACACGCGCGCAGCAGGCACGTGTCGGGCGCGAACGCGCGAACGCGCTCCGACTGCGCGACCGAGCCCCGGCGGCACGCGCGCGCGACATGCAGTTCGCGCGAACGCGCCGCGTGCTGTTCAGAGCTCAATTTCCAGCAGGGATTCGCAGATGCGGCCCCAGAGCTCGGGCACGCGCGGCGCGACATGCGCGACATGGCAAGTTTGAAGTTGCAGTTGCCCCGATCTTGCGCGCACTCAGCAGGCGCGCACCGCGCAGGCGCGCACGCGCGCGAGCGTGCGCTACAGTCACGCATCTGGAGCCGCGCGCGCGAGTGCGCCCCCGCAGGCCGGCGGGGGCGCCGCACATGGCGCGTTCGCGCGCGCAGCGCCAAATATCGGTCTGCAGCGCCCATGCAAGCGCCCACGTTACTGCGCTGCGCACGCGCTCGCGCTTGCCGCTCGCTCGCAGTGCAGAGCGCGCGAGATCGGGGGAACGCAAACTTCAACATGGCCATGTCGCACGTATCGACATCGCGACTGCCCGCGCGCATACCGTGCGCACCGCAAACCACCCGCACACCACGCGCAGATGTCCTGCACGTCGCGCGTGTGCGCACGGTCACTGCGCGTTCACGCAAACTGCGTGCAAGGCGCATGTCTGCAGCGCGCGTGCGCGCGAGCGCGACCTGCGCTTCGCAAGTGATCCCACGCGCTGCTTGTGGCGCGCGCGCGCAAACCATTCGCACCGCACCACGCGCACACCAGACGCACATATCACGCATGTCGCACGCACGTGCCGTCGAGGCTCGTGCGCGGTTGAAGTGCGTTCGCGCGTTCGCTCCCAACGTGTCTACTGCGCGCGTGTGCGAGCGCACGCGCGCCTGCGCTGCGCGCGCCCTCGTGCTTGACCCTCGCGCCCGCAGCGAGCGCGAGATCGGAGGAACAGGTCGCACATATCGCGCCTGTCGCGCGTGTCCGCGCCCCCGGTCACATCTGCGCATCTCGCTCGAAACTGAAGTCCGAACAGCCACGCACGCAAAGCTAAACGCGCGGGCGCGTCGAGCCACACGGACACGTCGCGCATTTCGCGCCTGCCCTGCGCGCGCGCGCGCCAAACACGTGACTGCAGCGATTGTGCGCGCGCGCGCCTCCCTTGCGTGCGCGATCGCGCGTGCCGCTCGCGCCCAGCGCAGTGTGCGCGGAATCTGCCATGTGAAAGTTGCTGGCGCCTGCGTGTTTGCGCGCGCGCGCTGCGCGCGCCTGAGACGCCGCGCGCGCGAGAGCATGCCAGAGCCCAAAACGCGCATTCATCGACCGCTGCAACACATGAGCGCGCGCACATGCGCGCACGAGTGGGGCACAGGCGCGCGCGCGTGGCGCAAGCGCATTTGCCGCACACGTGCGCACTCACTCACACACACACACGTACACCCACACGTACACCCACACGTACACCCACACGTACACCCACACGTACACCCACACGTACACCCACACGTACACCTCACACACACACACACACACACACACACACACACACACACGCACACACACACACACACACACACACGTACACACACACACACACACACGCACGCACGCACACACACACACACACAAACACACACACACACGCACACACACACACACACACACACACACGCGCACGCGAGCGCAACACACATAAACACGCACACACAGAAATTCACGCGCGCGCGCGTGCGTGTGAGCGTGTGTGGCGCAGATGCGGCCCCCAAGCGCAGGCGCGGCTCGCGCCATGTGCGACATAGCATGTTGAAGTTGCTGTTCTTCAGATCTCGCGCCCGCTGCGCGGGCGCGAGCGGCACGGCGCGCGCGATCGAGTGCGCAGCGCATCTGGGGGGTTGCGCGAGCGAACGCGAGCGCGCGCGAGAGCGACATGAGCGACATGTGCGTGTGTGTGTGCGTACGCGCGCGCTGGCGCGTGTTGCGTTGCTGTTCGGAGCTCAATTTCCAGCAGGGATTCGCAGATGCGGCCCCAGAGCGCGGGCACGCGCGGCGCGACATGCGCGACATGGCAAGTTTGAAGTTGCGGTTGCGCCGGCGCGGGCGCCGCCCACGGCGCGTTCGCGCGCGCAGCGCCAGATACTTGTCTACAGCGCCCATGCAAGCGCGCACGTTACTGCGCTGCGCACGTACTAGCGCTTGCCGCAAGCTCGCAGTGTAGAACGCGCGAGATCCGAGGAACGCGAACTTCAACATGGCCATGTCGCACGTATCGACATCGCGACTGCCCGTGCTCGAGAGCCGCATCCAGGCTGGGACTTGCATTCCGAGCAGCCACGCACGCGCGCGCGCGCGAGCGCGCGCCGTGCGCACCGCACCCGCACACCACTCGCAGATCGCGCATGTCTCGAGCGCGCGCGCACGCAACACGCGCCAGCGCGCGCATACACACGCGCACATGTCGCTCATGTCGCTCTGGCGCGCGCTCGCGAACCCCCCAGCTCGCTCGCGCAAACCCTCAGATGCGCTGCGCACGCGATCGCGCGTGCCGTGCCGCTCGTGCCCCACGCAGCGCGCGCGAGATCTGAGAAACAGCCACTTCAACATGCTTTGTCGAGCATGTGTCGCACGTGCGTGCGCTCGAGGGCCGCATCTGCGCGTCCCCACTGGCAACAGGGATCAGAACAGCAACGCGTGCAACGGCCACGCACGCGCTCACCCCACGCTCACACGCACGCGCTCGACAAGCGCGGCACGTGTGTGTGTGGTGTGCGTGTGTGCGCGGGTGCACGTGGTGTGCGCTCTCGCGCGCCCGCGTGTGTTTGTGTGTGTGCGTGTTTGCGCTCGCGTTCGCGTGTGCGTGTGTTTGTGTGTGCGTGTGTGTGTGTGTGAGTGCGCGCGTGTGCGGAATATGCGCTTGCGCCACGCGCGCGCGCCTGTGCTTCACGCGTGCGCGCATGTGCGCGCTCATGTGCACCGCAGGCTCAGATTGCTATTCTGGGCCCGCTCGGGGGAGCGCCAAAACAGGCTCCGATTGCCATTCTGGGCGCGCCTGCTCAGGAGAGCGCCAAAACAGGCTCAGATTCCTATTCTGGGCGCGCCTGCTTGGGATGATTGGGCAGGTGCTTAAACCATGGCAAAATATTTTATACATGTGACTCCTCAGTAGAGAAGTGTGAAGGTTTAAACGACCAAATAATTTTGTAAACCTGTTTGAACCAGATTTTTGTCATGGTTTAAAGCCATGGAGAGATTTGGTGAGGTTTAAAGAACCGCTCGTGTAGAGTACCGGGTGTGTCCGGGACTCCTCCAGGTGTGTTCCGGGACTCTTCCAAGTGTGTTCCGAGACTCTTCCGGGCGCGTTCCGGGACTCTACCAGGTTTGTTCCGGCACTCTTCCGGGTGTGCTCCGGGACTCTTCCGGGTGTGTTCCGGGACTTTTCCGGTCTGCTCCGCCGAAACAAGGCTCAGATTGCAATTCTTGGCGCGCCTGCTCGGGAGAGCGCTGATACGGGCTCAGATTGCTATTCGGGGCGCCCGTGCTTCAGAGAGCGCCGAAACAGGCTCAGATTGCTATTCTAGGCGCGCCCGCTCGGGAGAGCGCCAAAACAGGCTCAGATTGCTATTCTGGTCGTGCCCGCTGGGAGAGCGCCAAAACAAGCTCAGATTGTTATTCTGGGCTCGCCTGCTCAGTAGAGCGCCAATCCAGGCTCAGATTGCTATTCCAGGCGCGCCGGCTCGGGAAAGCGGCAAAACAGGCTCAGAGTGCTATTCTGGGCGCGCCTGCTCGGGAGAACGCCAAAACAGGCTCAGAATGTTATTCTGGGCGCGCCTGCTCGGGAGAACGCCAAAACAGGTTCAGACTGCTATTCTGGGCGCGCCCGCTGGGGAGAGAGCCAAACCAAGCTAAGATTGCTATTCTGGGCGCGCCTGCTCGGGAGAGTGCCAAAGCAGGCTCAGATTGCTATTCTGGGCGCGCCCGCTCAGGAGAGCGCCAAAGCAGGCTCAGATTGTTATTCTGGGCGCGTCCGCTCGGGAGAGCGCCAGAACAGGCTCAGATTGCTATTCTGGGCGCGCCTGCTCGGGAGAGTGCCAAGGCTCAGATTGTTATTCTGGGCGCACCCGTTCGGGAGAGCGCCAAAACAAGCTCAGATTGCCATTCTGGGCGCGCCTGCTCGGGAGAGTGCCAAAGCAGGCTCAAATTGCTATTCTGCGCGCGCCCGCTCGGGAGAGCGCCAAAACAGGCTCGGATTGCCATTCTGGGCGCGGCTGCTCAGGAGAGCGCCAAAACAGGCTCAGATTCCTAGTCTGGGCGCGCCTGCTTGGGATGATTGGGCAGGTGCTTTAAACCATGGCAACATATTTTATACATGTGACTCCTCAGTAAAGAAGTGCAAAGGTTTAAACGACCGCCATCGTCTGCAAAACTTTTCCGCCCCGTTTTAGACACTGGCGGGACCTGGCGTGCGCG
>CAUYUJ010004719.1:0-37500 GCA_963575745.1 Prorocentrum cordatum | reverse complement strand
GCAGGCACCTCCCAAGTACCTTTCCTGGGCGCCTGGGCCGCCCGCAGGCACCTCCCAGGTGCCTTTCCTGGGCTGCCCGCAGGCACCTCCCAGGTGCTTTCCTGGGCGGCCCGCAGGCACATCCGATTGATATCGAATTGCCCAATATCTCTACTTGGCAGCGCCCAAAACCCAAAGACCACAGAGGCACTCACACTGGACAGCTTTCCTGGGAAGCCCTGGGGGGCTTTCGAGGACAGCTTTTTAGAATACCTCGTAGAGCTCTTCGGCAAGATGAGCCAAGAGGAATTCGGGCGCAGGGTGGAGCTAGGTGGAAAACCCAACCTAAAGAGACAATGTGTTGACCTGGGTTTGGTTTTTTTTGCATTTGCGCAAAATTTGTAAATTTGTTTTAAAAACCGGTATTTCTCTCATGTGCATGGGGTTATGCCGCGCATGCCAGTTGAATTCTCAAGTCCGCAATTGCAATACTATTATCAAAACACTTGAAACAAAAAACGCAAATTCTCCGGGTTTCTCAAATCACCTTCAAAAAGCGTCTTCCATGTATTCCGAGCAACGTCGCGCGATTAAAATGCTCTACGAGGCTGCCGGCGGTAACTTGGTTGGCGGTTCACTGCCAGCTCTAAGTACGCAGAGCTTCGCGGGGAAGCTGCCCAGCGTTTCCACGGCTCCCCCACGCAAGGTTTCCAGCGGCTCCACGCACGCTGAACTGCGTGCGTGTGCTGCGCTTGTTCCCGGAAAGCTCCTTGGAGCGCATGGGGTTGTTGATTCGATGCCGGAGGTGGGTGTGGCGGGTGCACGCCCACCTCCGCCGCTCCACAGTCCCCGCAAGCGACTTGGATTGGTAGCGTCCAAAACCCCAAGCAAAGACGCATTCACAGAAACACCGCACACGCACGCGGCTCAGAGCCACGGCCACGGCCACGGCCACGGCCAGGCACCTCCCAAGCGCCTTTCCTGGGCAGCCCGCAGGCACTGCACAAGTGCCTTCCCCAGGCGCCCGCAGGCACCTCCAGAGACACTTTCCTGGGCTCCCCGCTGGCATCCCCCAAGAGCCCCAAGGCCGCACACTGGCACCTCGCAAGTGTTTTTCCAGAGCTGGCCGCTAGCACCCCCCAGGGGCGCAGAACTTGTTACTGTTCAAATCCCGGATAGCCGAGCAAGAGACGCGCGCGCACAGGTCTCGTCGCGCAAGCGCGACTCCGGGCCGTGCTTCTGGCGTCGCGCGTGCACCCGCGCTCATCTTAGACTGCTCCACACGTATGCGCATGGGGTGCGACCATATGACTTAGACGCGCGCGAAGGCGCTGGAAATCGCGCGAAGCAGAGCTCGACAGTCGCCGGGAAGCGCCCCTGATGTGCTGCTGAGTCGCGGACAGCGACGCTTTCACGCGTGCCTGCACGCGTGGGCGCGCGCTGCGCGCGTGACGGCACGCTGCCCGGGAAGTTTCGCGGTGCTTCTGGAGCACGTTCTAAACCCGGATAGCCAAGCGCGAGCGCACGCACGCTTCTTGTCGCGCAAGCGCCCCGCTGGCGCCGCGCGTGTCGCTGCGCTCGCCTGGGACGGGTCCGTGTCCAGTAGCCGCAAGCACGCTTCACAGGTCCGTTGTGGTGCACGAGAGCTTGCCTGGCACGCTCCTGAAGGGCAGCAAACGTGCGTGGTGGCTCTGGCAAGCTTGTCTGGCACGCTTCCGAAGGGCTGAGGGCGACGCCCCCACGCGTGCCTGCGCGCGTGGGAGCTCGCTGCGCGGGAGCTTCCCGCTGCTTCTGGAGCACGTTCTACGGGAACGCATTGGAACAGACGCCCCGGGACACGCTGTGGAACCCGAGAACTCACGGAAGGGAACGTGGAGCGGTGGGCGGAAGGGCGCGGCAGCGTACGCGCACCCGCCGGCTTCTTCTCTAACAACCTTACTTAGCCCAAGAGGCTATCCGGGAAAAATCTCGCGAGACAGAGCTCTGGAGCCGCTGGAAAGCTTCCCTGCGTAGCTGAATGCTCTCGAGAAGCCCCTCCCTGCAGCGCTGCCGAAACGCCACGAGGAACGCTTCCACGCATGCCGGCCCGCGAGCAGGCACGCGTGGGCGCCTGCCCGAAGCGCTCCCGGACCAGCTGCTGGGTCCAGCGAGGAGCTGAGGGGGTCGTGGAGTGGCTTTGCGTGCTGGTGGCAAGCACCACCATTGTCTGTCTTCAAATTAAAAACCGTGCGGCTCTCAGAGAGCTTTCTGGGGAAAACTTCGCACCACGTCCAGGCACTCTTCAAGAACGGGTCCACGCGTGCCTTGGCAGGTGCAGGCACAAATGGGCGCGCCGCTGGAGTGCCCAGAGCATTCCCCATGGGCCACACAGACACTTCAGGTTTTCCCAGATGGCCCTTGGAGCCAAAGAGAGCTTCAGAAGAAGAAGCGGGGTCTTGGTGGTGAATGGCCCGCGCCAACGTCTGCCGCCCCATGATTCTTCCAGCGACAAGACCAGGCAGTGATGCTTGACCGCCAAGGCTTGGCCACCCAGGGTCGTTTGCCAAGGTCACAAACGCGACGGCAAGTGCCCCCTTGCACTGGTTTCACAAAGCTCGGCCACGTACGTGCTATCGCGCTTCACGCGTTTTTCTGTAAGGAAATTCAGGCGCCCCCACAAGTGCTTTCGACGCCCTTTAGGTATTCCACAGCGTGCACGTCTTGCGTCTCGATCTGAGCGGATCGTGAATCCGCTCGAGCGGGCGGCCCACGCGTAAATCGAGTACACGTGCCAGCCAAGGAAGAAGCTCGCGCAACTCGGAGGCGCGGCTTCTGTCACTCGAGGCTTTCCGGGCGCACAGTTTTGACATGTTCCCGGCTAGCTCCTTGGAGAGCTGAGGGTTTCAGATAAGAAGCCGGCGGTGGGTGGTGAGGAGCACACGCCCATCTCCGCCGGTCCCCGATTCTCGCAGCAGGTTGCCGGAACCGGCAGCGGGTCCGGGAAGGTGGCTTCCTAGCGTTTCCCAATACGCGTGGCTCCAGGGTGCGCGAAGCGCTTCGGCAGAGCTTCGGAAGAGCTTCGGCAGTTCTTCCAGGCTCCTAGGCAAATCGTCCTTGCGCGCTTTGCAGGGCCCCACGCATCGTAAACGGCGCCCCTGCCAGCGTCTCCTGCGAAGTTTCCAGCGTCACGCGCATCGTTTTCAGGCGGCCTGGCAGAGGTCCCCCGTGCGGCGTTCCGCGCTTGGCTTTGCTATTCCCGGATAGCTCCTTGGAGAGCTGAGGGTTGCAGACAAGAAGCCGGAGGTGGGTGGTGAGGGAGACACGCCCACCTCCGCCGGTCCACGATTCTCGCAGCAGGTTGCCGGAGGTTGCAGCGGGTCCGGGAGCGCTCCAGGAACGCGTCCACGCGTGCCTGCACGCGTGCAGGCGCGCGTGGAAGCGTCGCTGGCAGCGCATCAGCTGCGCTTCATAAAACCTCTCCAGACCTTGTAAAGAAAGCTTTCCAGAGTTTTCAGAGCTTCCCAGGGAAGGTTTCCAGCGCCCCCAGAGCTTCCTCACGCGAGGTTTCCAGCGTCTCCACGCACGGTAAACGGCGTGCGTCGGGCCGCCCTCACACGCGTAGCACGCGCGCGTGAGCGGTCCAGGGGGCGAGACCCCCGGCGCGCGCGGCTCCGGGGCAAGAATTCGGGATTGGTACTCGCGCGGCCCTAGGGGAGACTCCGGGCGGCGTTTGGGGCCCTGAGCAGGGCGGTAAAAGGCTCGATCTGAGCAGGTTGTTAAACTGCTTCAGAGGGTAAAGGCGCTTCCGGTACTACTGGAAACCCCTTTCCCGGGCAGGGGCCGGAGGGGAAGAGAGGCTTCCGAATCCGAGGCGGGGGCGGGGAAAAATCGTCCCGGGGCGTCAAAAATCGGTTTGCAGGCGTGCGAAAACGGCTCGCGGACGACGGCGGGAAGAAAGAAGAGGAGGACGACGTGGAGAAAATGGGCTACAGAGACGTCGAAAACGGTTCTCCGGATGCGTCCAAACGGATCCCCAGAGACGAGGGCGGTCAAAAACTGCCCCCCGGAGGCGTGGAAAACCGGTTGGGGGGCGATGATTTATGAGCGTGTGCTCGCCGGGGAAATGTCTGCGTTCGCTGCTAGCGGCGACGACGGCGACGAGCGTCTGCCGCGTCCCTGTCCGGGCTATTGCCATAGTTTTAGCCGAGATGAAGGAGGAGATGGAGGAGGAGGAGAACGAGGAGAAGGAGGAGGAGGAGGAGAAGGAGGAGGAGGAGGAAGAGAAGGGGGAGGGGGAGGAGGAGAAGGAGGAGGAGGAGAAGAAGGAGGAGAAGGAAGGAGGAGGAAGAGGAGGAGCAGGAGGAGGGCGCCGGGAGGCGGAGTGGGCGCGGCGGACGGAGGCGGCGGCCGAGCGGAACGAGCAGCTTGCTACCCGTGTGCTGCGCCCGCTGTTGCGCGACGCGTCGCCAGAGCGGGCTTCGTCTGGGCGCAGCTCGCGGGGGGCCGCCTGCAAGAACGGGCGCGTGGAGCAGTTCCTGATCGCGCGCGCGGCACGTGCCGTCGACTCAGAGCAGCCGCCGGCGTGCGCTTCCCGCGCCGCTGCCGAGGCCGCGCCCGACGCGTCGTCGTGGACCGTGGGCACGCGGCCCTGCGCACTGCCTGCGTTCTCGTTGCCCTCGGCGAGACAGCAGAGTGGTCATGGCGAGGAAGGTCGCGGCGGCGCGCTGGTGGCGGCAGCGGGATGTGTTCGCGCGGGAGCTCCCGGACGCGCCCGAGCTGGCCCATCGTGCAGTCGCGGTCGTCACCGCCAGGTGGTTCTGCTGCGCGCTCTACGGGCTCTCGGCGCGGACGTGCGGCGGCCGCCGCGTCTGTGCGCGCAGGTTCTCGCCGGGCGTCGGCATTGGCGGAGCGAAGTGCCGGGCGGTGCGGGAGTGCAAGGTCTTCGTCGGGGACATGGCCGTGCGCGCTGCCTGCGCCATGATCGCTCTCGGAGCGTGTCCGGCGGGGCTCAGCGGGGCGACGCAGGACGGCGCCGTGCCCATGTCTGTGGGTGCATTCGGTGCCGCGCGCCCGCCGCGCCCGCGGCCGCGCGGCGGACGCGGGCGGGGGAACCGCCGCGCGCGCGGGAGTTCTCCCGTCGAGTGGCGTGGAAAGTGCCTGCAGAGCGCGGTGGCTGAGCTCGTGGGGGGCGACGCCGCGGGGCATTTCGGCCGCGCGTGCCAGAACCACGAGGGTTCGGGCGCCTGTGGGTCGCTGGTGGAGCGCTGGAATCTTGAGGTCGTGGTCCAGCACTTGCGCTCCCGCTTCCTGCACGTGCGCGTGTTCTCTGCGGAATCTGTGGAAGCGCTCGGAGCGCAGGAGGAAGGGCGCGTGGCGTGGTCGTTGGGGCACGCGACGGGTTTCTGCGCTGGTGCTCTGCTGTGGCTTGACGGCGGTCATGTGTGCGCGGTGGAGGAGTCGGTGGTATCTGGTGACGTGGAGTGGGGGGAAGCCGAGAGCGCGCCGTGGTGTCGCGTCGTCGCTCACGGGCGTTCGAGCTCGGCGTCGCGGTCGCCGCGCGCGGGTGCGGGGCGTGGCGCGCTGCGGGGCGGAGCGCCGAAGCGCCGTGCGGAGCAGGGTGCCGCAGGGGCGCCGGGGGCGCGCGGGGGCGCGCGCGACGGAGTGGACGCGGAGGTGTTGGCGCGGATGACCCGGAATCAGTTGCATGAGCTGGCAACGCGATTGCGGGCGGAGGGCGACGAAGACGCGCCTTCCTCTCGGCAATGGGATGTTCATCAGCAGAAGCGGGTGCGATTGGAGGCCGATGCGCACAGGGCCGCGCTCGCGGCGCACCTCGGCATCGACATGAGCGGTGTGCAGCATGCTGGCGCGGAGGCGCGATCGCGGGACCATTCCGAGGAGATGCTGGCCGAGTTGGCGAGGCACGTGGCTGAGCACGATTGCGTTCCGTCGCAGAAGGAGTCCGCGCTGGGGACATGGGTCCACAACGTCAGCAAAGGCCAGAACGTGCTGACCCCCGAGCGGCGCGCGCGGTTCGACGGGCTCGTGGACCGGCGGGAGGAGAGGCGCGCGCGCGCCCGCGCGATGCTGGACCGCATCGAGGAGCACGTGGAGGTGCTCGACGAGCTGCCGAAGCAGGGGGCAGAGGACGAGGAGGAGAAGAAGCTTGCGGACTGGATCCACAATGTCGTCAAAGGACAGAACGAGCTGGACGATGACAATCAGGAGAGGTTCGATGAGCTGGTGAACAGGGGCATGTGGCAGCGGCGGGCGGCGCAGCAGCGCGTGCTCGAGGTAAAGCTTTTCGTGGAGACACACGGGCGCGCGCCCCGGAGCAGCGGTCATGACGGCGATGCGCGGGAGCGTCTGCTCGCGAGGTGGATCGGGAACGTGCGAGCGCGTGGCGTCGAGGGCCTGGACGAGGGCTGGCGCGCGCAGCTGGAGGCGGCGCTGGACGCGGATCTCATCCAGGTCCAGGCGCTGGAGGCGTGGTGCGAGAAGAACCAGAGGATGCCGGTGGAGAAGGCGGAGGATGACGAGGAGCGCAGGCTGGCGAACTTCATCGCGAACCACGAGCGGAAGGGCCGCGCGGCGTCCTTCAACGCGCCCGCGACCTTCGACGCGCTGCGGCAGAAGTACGCGCAGGCGGCCGCCGCGCGCCGCGACGCCGAGAGCAGGGAGGCGGAGGCGCGGGCGCTCGAGGCGCAGCGGCTGGAGCTGCTGCGGCGCGCGGCCGAGGAGGAGGAGGAGGCTCTCGGCGAGGAGGAGGAGGAGCAGGGGGAGGAGGATCCGGCCGACTGCCTCGCGGAGGAGCGGCGCGCGGAGGTCACGCCGGATATGTTCGCCAGGTTCCAGAGGGCAGACAGGGCGCTGGCTCGGCGGCTGAAGACCGCGCTCGTGGGCGCCCTGCTGGAGCACGTGGACGCGCTGCAGGGCGCCGCGCTCGGGCTCGACGTCTTCGTTGCCCTGGCCAAAGACAGGCGGGTCCGCGAAGCCTTGGCCGCCCCGGCGGCCGAAGAGCCGCGCCGCGAGGCGCTCGGGGAGGGGGATGAGGAGGAGGAGGAAGAAGAGGAGCAGGAGGAAGAGGAGCAGGAGAGGAGGAGCAGGAGCAGGGGGAGCAGGAGCAGGAGCAGGGCGACGAGGAGCGGAGGGAGCAGGAGGAGGGGGACGCAGAGATGGCGGACGCGGAGGAGGAGCCGCGGGGCATGGCGGACGAGGAGGAGCTCCCCACGGGCATCGACGAGGAGCACGAGGATTTCGTGCGGTACGTGCTGGCGACCTGCATGCTGTCGTATGTGCCCGTCGCGCCCAGGTTCTTCGCGGGGGAGGCCCCGGACGCGGAGCTGCAGCGGCAGGTGGCGGAGCTGGAGCGGCTGCGGGACGTCGCCCTGGGGCTCGACGCGGCCACGGCGCAGGACAACGTGGCGCGGTCGCAGGCGATCCGGCGCCTGCGCAGGGCCGACCCCGAGCTGCTGCGCCGCACGCCCGTGCCCAATTCGGACGTGCGGGAGCCCTGGGAGCAGTGGCAGCGCCTGCTCCAACGGCTCGAACAGGAGGGCGTGGAGCGCGAGGTCTGGGTCTGCTGCCGTCGCGAGCCGCTGCGCTGGCGCGCGCCGCTCCGCGACGACGGCAAGCCGGGGCCTGTCCGCGCGCCGCTGCTGCCGTCGCTGGACGCCGCCGAGGGCGAGGTCTGGAGGCCGGGGGAGGTGCGCGAGGCGACGCGCCAGGCGCGGTACGCAGAGCAGGCGCGGCTGGACGGCGCTCCTGGCGCCCCGGTGCACGGCAGCGTGCTCTTGCGCCTGCCCTCTGATTTCCTCTGCTACAAGTGCCAGCAGGATTTCGAGAGCGCGCGGGAGCTGACCGACGGAGAGGTCGATAGTTGGTGTAAGAGGTTGCATTTCGCGCCGAAGAAGCTGCCTAGCCAGGCGGTGATGAAGCGCGAGGCGGTGGAGGCGGAGCGCGCCCGCGCCAGGAAGCGCGCGCAGGCGGCCCGGTGCGCGGCGGGGGGGGAGAACGGATTCGCTGAGTTCCGTGGTCTGCTGCTGGAGGACGAGTGCTTCCACCAGGACAACTGCGAAGCGAGCGTGCAGCTGGACCAGCGACACGCTCTGGAGCCGTGGTACCAGCGCGCGGGGCCCGACGGGAGCAGGCTGGCGCCCTGGCCGCGCGTCTTCGGTATCCCGAAAGCGTGGGCCGGCCCTGGCCGTGCGTTCTTCTCCGAGGCCGTGGAGTCGGGTTTCGCCGCCGACACGTTCCCCCAGGGGCGGCGCGGCTACTGCGCGGGCGAGCCGGGCGACGTGCCCGCGGAGCTCTGGCTGTTGCGGGCCTGGTGCCGCGCGCGCGGCGGCGTCGCTCGCATGGGCGACGCCCTGGCCGCGCGCTTGCAGCAGCTCGAGGGCGACCGCGACATAATGTGCAGGGTGGAGGCCGCCGAGGGCGCGCGGCGGTCCCCGAGTGGCGACCTGAAGCCGCCCGTGTACTTGGCGGACCTGAAGCCGCAGGCGATCCCCGAGTGGCCCGTCTGGCAGCAGCTCCTCAAGCTGAAGCCTCAGGCGGCGCGGCAGGTGGCGGCTTTCGTGCGCCGGGAGCGGGCGGGCGTGGGCTTGACGTGGAACCTCGCCGCGGGGCACTGGGACCTGGACCAGCAGCGCCTGCTCGCTGCGCTCGAGAGGGATCCCGCGTTGCTCGCCGCGGTGGAGAAGGACGACGCGGCCGCAAAGAATGATAAGGACGTTCTGATTGCCCTCGACGATTTCCGTGCCCGTCACGGCGGTGTCTGGCCGGACGCGTTCGCCGATCGGCGCGGGGAGCCCGATTTCAAGGAAGCGAAGCTCGCGCGGGGTGTTGCAAGGGTGGCGACGAAGTATTCGCAGGAATTCGTGCGCATCTGGTTGGACCGGACATGCAGCCAATGGCTGCGGCTGGCGGGGTGCGGGGATGAGGTGGTGGGAGGAGGGGGCGGCGGCGACGACTCTTCCGGGGGCGGCGGCGGCGGCGGCGGCGGGTCCTCTTCGGGCAGCGGTGCGAACGGTGGACCAGCGTCGGGGTCGGGCTCTGGTGCGCAGGGGCCGGGCGACGGTGGCGCGGGCGGCGACGGCGACGGGGGCGCGGGCGGGGGCGCGGGTCGGCTGCTCGGCGGCGGACCCAAGAGGCAAGCCCCCGAGGGCCCAGGGCCGCGGACTCGCGGGGCGGCGAGAAGGGACCAGGAGCGGTTGCAGCAGGAGCGGCTGCGGAAGGAAGAGGAGGAGCGTCTCAGAGGGAAGACAGTGAAGGCAGGGGACGTGGAGGTGAACGTGGCTCTGGATGACCCCCACGTGAGCGAGGAGGGCACCTTGCCGGCCTGGCTCCTGGACCCCGCGCCGTGCGTCGCTGGCAGGTGCGTCGCGCGCGTCTGGCACCCGCACCGGGGCGTGCACGTGCTCGGGCAGTGCCGGCATTCTTGCAAAGGCGAAGGGCAGTTCTGTGGGAGCCACGGCAGACCCGAGCAGCGACCTTTTGGGGAGTGGGACCCGGACCAGCGCCACAGTTCCCTGACGCGCGAGTGCCCGGAACGGTATGGCTTGGCCGTGAAGGAGGCGCGGAAGCGCGAGACGGATGCCGGCGGCGCCCCGCCCGCGCCGACCCCGGCCATCGCTGCCGCTCGCAAGGCGCGCGTGCCCAGGCTCCAGCCCGAGTATGTGGCCCTCCCGTGTGGCGAGCGCCGTCCTCTGCGGGCATTTAAAGAGGCCCTGGAGGCTCTCCCGCCGTTCCCGTGCCGCCTCTGCGACAAGAACTTCGCCACGCATGCCGGCTTCATGACGCACGTGCACGAAAAGCACCACGGGTGGCCGGAGTATAGGAAGCGCTTGTTCTACCTGGCCGAGCAGTGGCCCCAGCAGGACGACGACGTGCGGCCCGTGAGGCCCCAGGAGTGGCGGCAGTGCGTGGAGGCCTTCTCTGAGCACCTCGTCACGGGGTCTCACGACTGGCCGGCCTGCGCAGCGCCCGCCGATTCGGGGGAGGCCGCCGCCGCCGCTGCCGCGCCGGACGCGCCGCGCGCCTGGTGGAAGCCGCCAGGCGCGGACGGGGCCGTGCCGCCCGCGGGCGTGGACATGCCGCCCGTGGACTTGGACGCGCTGGGCGCTGCGCCGGCGGCGTCGGACGTCGAGGGGCCCGAGCCCGGGCAGAGTCGCCGCGCCGTGCGCTCGAGGGTCGCGTGCTGCGTCTGCGCTCGTCTCCACTGGGCGGACGAGCTGCAGCGCGTGCACTTCTGGCAGCAGCCGGACGGCGCCGGGGAGCGTTCGCTGCTCTGCGACCAGGTGCCGAAGCCGCCCGCGCGCGCCGAGCTCGAGGCGGCGAGGGGAGAGGCATCCGAGGCCGCGGGCGCGCAGGCGCAGGCCATGCGCCTGACGCAGCGGCAGCGCGCCCACGCGCTGCTGGACCCGGCACGGTACCACGCTCGGTGGCGCTTCGTGCGCGAGGGCCCCAACGGCGTCGAGCGCCCGGGCGGCATCCCCCTCGAGGAGCTGGAGGCGTCCGCAGTGCGCGACCCTGGCCCAGACGGGAAGCTGTGGCTCTTGCACAAGAAGTGCTTCAAGATTGACAGGCGCCAGTCAGACGGGGTGCTCGTGGCCGACGCGAAGCAGAAGGTGCCCATCTGCGCAGGGTGTCACGGCGCGCTCTCCAAGAGGTTGCCCACGATGCCGCCCTGCGCGCTGGCCAACGATCTCTGGATCGGTCGGCTGCCACCGCCGCTGCGGAATCTCACGCTGGGCGCGAAGCTTCTGCTGCCCATCGCGCGGGGCATCGTGCGGCGGTTCAACTGCAAGGCCGACTCTGGTGAGTGGGCTCCGATCGACCAGAAGATCAGGCGGACGGCGGCCGGCAGGTGCTGTCGCTGCCGCCGCGGGAGAGCGACCTCGTCGAGTTCGTGCAGATTGTCTTCGCGGGGTCCGACCCCGCCACCCTGCAGAAGGCGCTATTGGAGGAGCTCGGCGTGCCCCTCGCCGATTTCAAGCGCGCTTACGAGTACCTCCGCGACACGAACGAGCAGTACGCCGCGGTGCGGTGGGACGAAGAGGCCGCGCAAAACTTTGCGGACCCCGAGGGCGACGGCGATGGCGACGGCTCCTCGCTCCTGGGCCTGCCTCGCTGTCTCGCGGCGTGCGTGGCCGTGGGGGGTAAGGGCGGCGACGCTCGCCAGGAGGGCCCGGCCGATGCCGTGCAGCCCGGCGCGGGCTCGGCCCCGCCGAAGCGGACGAGTGCAGGCGCAGCGAGCGCGGAGGGCGAAGCGAACGCGGCGGCTGACGGCGGGGGCGAGGCAGGGGGCGGGTGCGGGGATCCCACCGGTGAGGACGCGGCTGGCGCTGGCGGGGAGGATTCAGAGGGCGACGAGGGCGAGGCTGGTGAGGGAGAGGGCGGCGAGGGTGTCGAGGAGGGCGAGTACTGCGCCGCCGTCGCGGACGCCGACATGCTGGCCGATCTGGACAAGCAGTGGCAGACCGTGCACCTCAGCCTCCAGAAGGCGGAGGTGATTGCGCGCGAGAAGCGGCGTGTGGAGGCACTGACGCGGCAGTTCGACGACATGGAGAATTTCCAGGACCGAGATTCCGACCTGCGCTTGGCGGAAGCCGCGAAAGAGGCCCACAAGGCTGCGAAGGCGCTCACCAACTGCAACAAGGAGGCGCTCACGAAGAAGCTGGAGCAGACGGAGCAGAAGATTCAGGCCACGCGGCCTCCTCCGGGAGTCGCCGGGAAGCGCGCGGCCGGTGGCGGCGGCGGCGGCGGCGGCGCGCCGGCCAGGGGCGCTGAGGGCGGGGGGGCGAGGCGCGCGGTGCGGGTCGTCGTGCCCACTGGAACCGAGCCTGTCAGCATGTTCTCCCCCGGTTTCTGGAGTGCTTTCGACCCCGTCGCGTTTCCCTACGGCGACGGCGTCTTCGGACTCGACAGGGAGGCGAAGTTGACGTACGACGAGTGGTGCAGGTGCCTCATGGCTCGCGAGGAGCTCGAGCACGAGGTCCCCGACGACGTCTCGGCGCCCGACGCTGCGCGGGCGCCCGCGCCCGACGCTGCGCGGGCGCCCGCCGCGTCTGAGTCGCCCGTGCCGCGCTGGCGTCGCCGCGCGGACCTGCTCACGGCCCAGTATTGCCTCTGGCGCAGAAAGGCTATCATTCAGTCGGCTAGGTTATTCGTGCGCAAGCAGCGTCTGGGGGAAAGCATCGCGGACCTCGCCGCACTGACGCCGGAGGATCTGGCGCAGGTCGTGGCCGTGCTCGGCAGGGGGGCGGGCATCAAGGAGGCCCTGGGCCTCGAGGGCTTGCCCCGGAACGTCAAGAGCGCGCTGCGCAGCATGCTGCTCAGCAACCGTGATGTCGTCGGGTCCGACGCGCACCGGACCACGCTGCGGCACATCAGTACCAGCTACACCCGGCTCTTCGGGCCTCCCCTGGTGTTCACGACGCCGAACATCGCGGACACTCGGAACCTGATGGTGTCCCTGATGTACGAGGGCGCCTCCGTACAGCGATGGCGGCTGCTGGAGGAGACTGCTCCTGTGATGCCCTCAACGCGGGACATGCTGCGGCGGGTGGCCGCTGACCCGGTGTCGCAGGCCATGGTCACGAACCTCATGCTGGAACTGTTCCTGGAGCATGTCGTCGGCGTCACGCGGCAGCGCGGGGCCACGGGCGTCTCCGACGGCGTGGCCGCCACGGGGGCGTGTGGAGCGTTCGGGCTCGTCCGCGCGTTCTTCGGACCCGTGGAGTCGCAGGGGCGCGGCGGCATCCATCCGCACATCCACCTGTGGCGCCTGCACCCGATGACCGGCGCGTTCCTCGCGAAGCTGCGCGCGGGGGACGTCGAAGGCCTCGAGGAGCGTCTGAGGAGGTGGAGGGAGGCCGTGCTCGCCAGGGTCGGCAGCGTGCAGTTCGACGCGGCGGAGGAGGTGGGCCGGCAGCTGGGCTTGGACGGGCCGGACCGTCTGCCGCCGCTTCCGCTCGGCCCGCGGGATCGACGTCTCGCGTTCGCGGACGGGAAGCGAGAGGAGAGCGACCTCCAATTGAAGTACGATACCATCGCTGGCGCCTCGCGTCGTCAGCTCGGGAAGTTGTGCAAGAGGGCGTACGAAGAGGGCCGCCGCTCCGTCCGTGCTGACAACCAACTGTCCACAGAAGAGCTGCGGAATCAGGTTGCGGCCATGATGAACGTCGATCTCGTGGAGGAGCGGGCGATGCTGGAGCAGCAGCCCGCAATAGAGGGTCCGCTCCGGCAGCGCCCGTTCGCGCCGCTGGCAGATCCAGAGCCCGATCCCCATGAGCAGCGGGCACAGTGCCCGGCGGTATTTGGAGAGCCTCTCACGGGTGCGCACGTGACGCTGCAGCCGCAGTACCGCCGCAAGCCTGCGTACCGCGTGGTGCGCGCGGACGGCGCCGCGGCCATGCACTTTGCTGAGTGCCCGGGGGATGAGGCGCGGACCTGGGCGCGCTGCTTCGCGCGGGACGCGCGCAAGTGTATCATCCGTGGCCACCTGCACAGGTGCGGTCCCACGTGCTGGAAGCACAAGACGAACGACGATGTGCCTCAGCACTGCAAGGTGTGCCGGCTCGGCTTCTACCACGAGTACGAGACTGCGGTCTACAGCCACCCGTCCAGGAAGCGTCCTGCCGCCGCCTTCGTCTGGCGGCGCCTGCGCAAGGGGAAGGATTTGGTGCTTCCGGAAGATGCGAAGGTTCAGTACGCGTGCGGTCCGTTGGAGGAGGGGGAGTGGAACCCTCCTGGCGAGCGCCTGGATCTGGACGACGTTCCGGCTGAAGGCTACGGCCCGTGGCCGCACCGCTGCAACCGGTACGGCAGAGCTGGTCGCGTCGACGTGGTGCGGTACCACCCGTACCACGGGAGCACGAACCCTGTGGGCCAGGTGTGTCTGCGGAGCAACCTGGACGTCCAGTGCCTGGACCGCGTGGTGCTCGACCTGCCGGGCGACGACAGCGTCGGGGGCGCGCCCGCCAGCGACCCTGTTGTGCCGCCGCCTCCGGAGCCCGGTGCGTTCGCCGAGCCTGTCGGCGAGGCATCGGACGCGCTGGCTGGCGCCGGGACTGGCGGCACCGGTTGCGACGAGGGCACTGGGCAGAGCGGAGGTTCCACGGGTTCCGGGGCGTCGGCCGCAGCGCAGGGCGGGGGCGGGGCGGCCGAGGGGGCGGCGCGCGCGGCTGCGGCGGGGGGCGGGCGCGTGCCCGTGGGGCGCCGCCTCGGCCTGCCCAGGGGAGGAGGTTTGCTCGGCGGGGCGCCGACCACGATGGACGATCCGAACGCGGGGGATATCTGGGGCTTCAGAGAAGAGGATGACGAGCCGTGGGATTTGGCCGATGCGTATGGCTTGGATCCGCCGCC
Organism: Prorocentrum cordatum; assembly: GCA_963575745.1. Taxonomy (NCBI): domain Eukaryota; class Dinophyceae; order Prorocentrales; family Prorocentraceae; genus Prorocentrum; species Prorocentrum cordatum. Next base: position 23,175 of record CAUYUJ010004719.1, on the reverse strand, counting down.
TCCGCCGACGCCGGAATTCGAGGACATCGCTGGGTTCAGCGCGGCTTCGTGTTACGACGGCAGCCGGCCCGGGTTCGTGTTCAAGAAGGGGGAGCAGGGCCTGGGCTACTACAGCGACCGGCGCGCGGAGCGCGAGCTGCCAGAATCAGCCGTCGAGACAGAGCCGAGGTCGCGGGCGCCAGGCCGCGCCGCGTCGCGCGCGGCGGCGTCTGGCAGCCCTGCATCGAGCGCGCCCGCGTCGCCCGCCGCCGCCGCAGCTGCTGGCGCGAGCGGCAGCGGTCCGCCCGGCAGCCTGCGGGAGCACGTGTTGCACTCGCTGGAGGCCGTGTTCATGGACGCCATCAATATGGCGCACTACCAGACAGACTACATGACCAACGCGGGGCCGATCGCGGGAGACCTCGGAGTGCTGCACGCGCAGAGCACCGGGTTGGAGTGGCTCCGACTCCAGCAGAAGGCGGAGCGGGAGGCGGATGAGGCGGCGGAGGCGGAGGGCGAGGAGGACGTCGACGGGGCCCGGGCCGCTGCTGCCGCTCGTCGCAGCGGCTGGGGCGGAGTGCTCGACTCTGCCAGGCGAACTGTCATCAAGCTCACGACCAGCTCGCACCGGGCGCTCCTGAAGAAGCTGCCCGAGATGATGTTCCAGATGCAGTATGGCCACGAGTGCTATTGCTCCCATGACACCTGGACTCTGTATTGCAAGGGGATCGTGGCGCTGGCGTTCCAGGCAAGCTCCGCCGTTCATCAGAAAAAGGACGACTTCTGGACCGACCCGCGCGCAGACCACATCGAGGTGGACCAGCCGGCCGCGGGAGAAGTGGACGGCGAGGGGGGCGGCGGTGTCATGGATGCGCTGGACGAGGCGCGCGCAACGCTGCACGCCCGTGTCGTCGACGGCGTTGTCGGGGAGGGCGCGGCTGCCGGTGCTGCTGGGGGGGGGGCAGCCCGAGCAGGAGCAGCAGCAGGGTGTCGAATACAGCGCGCGGCTGGACCACGACATGAAGATGGACTGGCTGCATCGCGGCGACAGGGAGCCCCTGAAGTCCATGGGCATGTACCATTACGCCATGTACGTGTACACCGCGCAGGCCAACCCGCTCCACTTCGACCCGCAGGACTTCGAGACGTACGCGTTCGCGGACACGCACCCGGCCGCCGCCTCCCGAGTGCAGAAGCTCCGCGTCGGCGCGCCGTTCAGGGTGCCCAAGTTCTTCGGCTTCACGATGCCTTCGAAGGAGAAAGACCCAGAGGTGAACGCGCTGTTCAAGTCTGTGATTTTCCGTCCGTTGCAGCCGGCTGAGAAGGGGGCTGCGGCCTGGGCGCCCTACAGGGCCGGTGTCAACGCGGTCGGGAAGCATCGGCCTGCCTGGGAGGAGTGGTGGGCGAAGCAGGTGGCGTTGTCCAGGCAGTGCGAGGAGTGCGAGCGGCGAGCTGGAAAGTGGTTCACGATCGAGGACATTGATCTGAAACGCGGCTCAGAGGAGGGCCCGGGCCATTTTGCACAGCAACCCAGCGCCGCCGAGTTCATGGCACGCTGGACCGTCCAGGTCGCGACGAACCTCGACGTGGAGGCGGAGGCGAAAGGGCGGCCGCGAATCAAGATCCGTCCGGAGGCCAAGGATTTCGAGGAGTCTGCTGAGCTGCAGGCAGTGGGGAATCGGCCTGCCGGGGAGGCGGACGAGGAGGAGGGGGCGGGCGCCGGCGGCGGAGCGCCTGACGGTTTGGCTCAGGAGGTGGACGAGGGCGAGGCGGACGAAGCGTGGGCGGCGCACCGACAGATGCCCGCGTTCGCCGTGCCGGATAGCCAGGTGCCCGCGGTGGCCCAGTTGGAGCAGATTCGTGGGTGGTCGCAAAGCTTGGTCTATAAGAATATCTTCCTTGAGGGCTATGCGAAAGACCATAAGCCTCAGCCTGCTGCCGCGAGTACTGGAACGCAGACGGGCTTCTGCGGTCTCGACTTGGGCGACTCTCAGTTCGAGGAGGGCAAAGCACAGCAGAAGGAGGCGTTCCGATACAGGAAAAAGGGAGCTGAGGGCTTGCCTGGGGATGGCGACGGGCGGAGCGGCCTCGCGGGTTCGGCGCCTGCCGTGCTCGTGCCTGGTCGGCCGCCGCCGCCCGCGGTTGCCGGCGACGCGGAGCCTCCGCGGCGGGCGCGCGACATCGCGGAGGGGCTGTTTAACGAGTGGGCGACCAGGGCGGACAACCCCGTGACCTGTAATAAGGAGCAGAAGGCGGTGGTCGCCCTGGTCGTGGGCCAGGTGGAGGCCATCGTGGCATACCAGCAAGATGTGGACAGCGGAAAAAGCCCCAAGCCGGTGGAGCAGATGGCTCTCCTGCTGCACGGGGAGGGCGGGACGGGGAAGACGGAGGTGGTGAAACTGCTGCGACGTCTGCTCAACGAGGTGTTCGGCGCGGGATCGGAGATCGCCGTGGCCTCGTCGAACAGCGCTGCGCGCGTCATCGGGGGGGAGACGATCCACAGCGGCTTCGGGCTGAGCGGCCAGCAGGCCATGACCATCGCTAGGCTTTCGGGGCAGAAAGTCGATGACATCGTGGACCGCATGAACGACCTCAAGGCCGTCATCGTGGAGGAGGTGTCCATGGTGCCGCCCCAGCTTCTCGGCGCTGCATCGTTTCGCATGTGCAAAGCCCGTAAGGCTAAGTATAATTGCGATGTGAACCTGTACATGGCGCGGGGGCACATGTTCGGGAAGGTTCCGATTGTCATGTTCCTGGGGGATTTTTATCAGCTGGGGCCGGTGAGCGGCAAGGGCAGAAGGTCTTCCTTGCTGCAGCGTGAGTCGCCCGAGGCGCCGATTCACGTCCGCAATGGGCAGTCCATGTTCCTGGACGGTGTCACCCACGCCATGTTTCTGTACGAGACGCACCGCTTCAAGGACCGTCTCGTTACTCCGCACGCGCCCTGCCCCTTCATGCCCGGGTTCTTGAAGACCATGAGGCAGGGCAAGAAGTTTACGGCCGAGCAGAAAATGGTGGTGCAAGGGTGGGTGGTCCGACCCGGTAAGAACGACAAGCGGCTGCAGGACCCCCATGTCAAGGACGGGTTCGAGATGGGCATCGCCTGGGAGGCCGTGCACAGGCAGATGCAGTATCGGGCCGTGCGAGAGGCCAGGGATAAAGGGCAGATGCTGCTGTACGTGCAGGCCGTGGACCTGCCTCCAAACAGGGACTTCGTTGAGGAGCATTACAAGGCCATGCTGCAGGTGCCGAACGTGAACAACACTGGTCACCTCATCGGCATGTGCCCGCTGTACATCGGCATGCGTGTGCGGCTGAACGTGAAGTTGTCGGCGAAGCACCAGATCGTGCAGGACGCCGTGGGGGTAGTCAAGGACGTGAGGTTCCACCCGCAGGAGTTCGAGACGCCGGACGCGGATTGGCGCGAAAAGAAGCTTCACGACGCCCACCGGCTCGGTTATTATCGATGCAAGCGTTTGCCGCGCGGTGTCCTCGTCGAGTTTGATGGCCTCAAGAAGGACTTTGGGTTCGGGCAAGGGGTCGTGCAGATCGCGCCGCACAGGGCGTCCTGGGAGTGGAATCATCACTACGACGACGATGGCGAGCGAAAGCTTCGGAAGGTGAATGTTACGAGGTACCAGATCCCGTTGCTGCCAGAGAAAGTTCGCACCGTGCAGACTGCGCAGGGCCTGGGTATGGATGCGGCCACCATGGTGCTCCAGAAGCCCATGAACATGGGCGCCGATGACTGGTGGCTGCACCTGTACGTCATGCTCAGTCGCGTTCGCGTGGCCCACCGCGTGCTCGTCTACAACCTGCCGCCCTGGGACATCCTGCAGCGGGGCCCGCCGCAGTACGTCCGCGAAGGGGTCCAACGCTTTGAGAAAAAGATGGGGGAGAGTTTCGAAATCGCGAAGCAATGGGCGCAGGATTACGGCTGGGACGTGGGGGATGGGCCCGCCGCACGGGGCGCCCAGGAGTCGAGCTCGGCGCCCGCGCCGCCGCCGGTGCCGCCGCCGTCGCCGCTGGGCCCGTCTCGTGACGCGGGGAGCTCGGCGGGCGTCGGTGAGGGGGCGGGCGACGACGACGACGACGACGGATCAGCTCCTTCGGACGGGGAGGCGGCCCCTGCGGCGTCTGTGCATACGCCTCTGCCCTCGCACGCGCTGCGCCCGGGCCAGGCTCTGACGGTGCCGCCGGCATACATTGCGCCGGACGCTGGGCCTGCGGGGCGGGGCAGGGGCCGCGGCCGCGGCGGCGACGCGACGGGGACCGGAGATGCGGCGGCGGCATCGTCGACGGGGAGCGCTGTTTCGCGGGGGCGCGGGCGCGCGGGTGGCGGCCGCGGTGCTGGTAGGGGCGCCGTAGTGCCGAGGGATCTTTGGGGGGACATGTTTCGCACGGCGGCGACTGTTGGCGATGGTGCAGAGCCGCCAGAGCTGCTCCCGCTGGACCGGGATCTGTGCATGGCAGCCTACGGCGTGTCCCAGGAGGATGTCACCAGGGAGCTGCAGTGGCACTGCGGCCACGGCTCTGGCGTGGGCATCGCAAACCTCGGCAATACTTGCTTCGTGAGCGCAGTCGCGCAGGTGCTGCTGCGCCTGGCTCCCTTCCGTCGGCTTCTCCACGAGCACGGCCAGAATTGCCCTTTGAACACAGAAACTTGCCCGGTGTGTGCGCTCGGAGCTCAGGCCGCGGCTCTCTCTGTCCAGGGCGTGGGGGTCGACGCCGTCGCGCCGCTCGCTACTGCCGCGCGCGCGGGGCTTTTCGGTCAGCGAGAATTCACAGAATTCGATCAGCAAGGGAGACCGAAGCAATGCGACGCGTCAGAGTTCTTCCTGGCCGCCCTTCGTGCTGTCGCCGAGGCTGGATATCAGGTACCGACACCGCATCACGGTGCGCGCACTGCGCTCCAGCAGCACGTTTGCGGCATTGCGTTGCGGCAGCGGAGGCGATGCGACGTGTGCCGGGCAAGTTCGGACACGGGGGTGATTGATTCGCGCTTGAAGCTGGTCCCTTCCGAATTGCTCGGCCCCGACCACCGGGGGGCCTGCGATCTGGAGGATTTGATCCGACTGGAATTGAGGCATATTGGCGGGCCAGGTCAAGGATGTCCGGCGCACGCACACCTCAGTCGTGCGCAGAGGGAGGCGGCCGGGGTCTGTCAAGGCATCAGGGTGTATACGGGCAATCGCTGGGAGCGATCGCCGCCGGTGCTCTTCGTGACCGTGGAGCGGGTGGTCACGCGCGCTGATCGGAGCGAGTGGTACGACAGACGCCCTGTGCGCTTTCCTCAGATTCTGCGGCCTGTGGATGCCGAGTGCGAGTGCGATTTCTCTGGGGTCGTTGTGCATCAGGGCGAAAGCGCGAAGAGCGGCCATTATTATGCGTGTGCAGCCGTGGGTGTGAACGAATACGCCAAATTCGACGACGAAGCTGTTCAGCCCAGGACTTGGGCGCAGATTGCCAGAGACCACCAGGTGCACGTTGGCGCCTATGTGTTTGCGTATGTGCGCAGGGCGGGTCCGCGGGGCGGAGGCGGCGGGCGCGCGGCGGCGGGCTCCGGGGGGCGCCAGCGGCAGCGGTGGTGCGGGACCCTCTGGGGCGCCGCCGGCTCCGCCGACTGCGCCTCTCGGGCATGCAGGCGGGCGCGCGGCGGGGTCTGCGGGGAGCGGCGATGGCGGCGGCGGCGCTGCTTCCAGCGCCCCTGCCGCGCCGTCTGCGCCGCCGAGTGCGCCCGCCGGGCAGCAGGCGTCGGGGGGCGAGCCACCGGGCAAGCGGCGTCGGGCGGGTGGCGGGGATCCTGGCGCTGGCGACGGGGACCCCGGCGCTTCGGGGCAGCCGCAGCAGCCATTGCGCAGGGGCAAGAAGCGCGGGCTGTCCCCGCCGGCTCTGGGCAGCACGGGCGACGAGGACGACGACGCTGGCAGGGCCGCTGGCGTTCCGTCCGCGGACCCGGCTCCTGCTGGAGTCCAGCCAGGCGCGGGGGCGTCGCTCGCGGGGGACGAATGGCGTCGCTTTACGCCAGAAAACATTGACACCGCGAAGTGCATGGCTCGTACCTGGGCGGACGGAGCTGGCGGGCAATGCCGGAGCGCGCCAAAGCAGGGATGCGGGGATCTGTGCGGGCAGCATTTCAAGCAGCAGCACAAGGATGGTTGGCATGGGCGTGTGGACGGGCCCATCCCGGAGGGAAAGTTGAAGGTGTTCAAGGAGAAGAACGCAGGCAAGGCCCCGCGTGCGGCGCCCGCGGCTGAGGCTGGCGCGACTGGCGAGGGCGCGGGGCGGGCCGCGGTCGTCACGCGAGCAGGTGCTGGGTCTGCCAGCGGAAGCGGGCGGGGGGGGGCGGCGCGTGCAGAGGCGGCTCCGGGGGGAGGGCATGCAGGCAAGGCCCCGCGCGCGGCGCCCGCGGCCGAGGCTGGCGCGAGTGGCGCGCCCGCGGGGGGGCCCGCGGAGGGGCGATCCGCCAAGGTGCCCGCCAGCGATGGCGTCGCCGCGCGGGCGCCGACTGGGGGCGGCGACGGTGCTGGAGGGGCTGGCGCGCCCAGTGCGGCTTCGGCCCTGTCGTCGGGCGAAGAGCGCGGGGAGCGTGGCAGCCGCGCGAGCACGCGGGATATCGCTGCCGCTGCTGCGGAGGATCGCGCGCGGCAGGAGGATCCTCATGAGAGGCGGCAGCGCCTGGCCATCGCCGAGCACAACCAGCGGCAGGACTTGATCGGCGAAGTCGTTGGAGCTTTCGTGGCGCGTCGGGAGGGCGTGCCCGTCGGAATTGGCAGGTGGACTGAGGAGAGGCTGCCACAGACGTTGCGCCGCCTGCGCGGGGGCGGAGATGACGAGCCAACGATCGTGGCGGTGTCGGACGCGGCTCTCTGAGAGCTGCGCCTCGTGTGCAGCGGCGCTCGCCGGCCCTGGGTGTGCCGTTGACAGAGCTCTGCCGTTCAAGCGCACCGGGCGCTTGGGCTGCCACTGGAGGTTGGCACGGGCGCCCTGTAGGCGCGTCCGTCTTGCATGTGTGTTCTTGTGTGCCTGTGTGCATGAGGATGTTTTGTCAGTGCGTGAGTGTGTGTGCGCTGGCGTGTGTTTGTGTTTGCCTGTGTGTCTGCTGGCGTGTGTGTGTAAGTGTGTGTGTGGGTGTCTTTGTGTCTGTGTGTTTGTGGCTCTGTTTGTGTGTCTGTCTGTGTGTCTGTCTGTGTGTCCGTGGGTATGTGTGTGTGTTTGTCTGTGTGTCTGTATGCATCTCTGTTTGTATCTCTTTTTGTGCGCGTGTCTGTTCGTGTGTGTGTGTGTGTGTGTGTGTGTAAGAGTGGGCGCGTGTGGATGTGAGTGTGCTCGAGCGTGTGTGTGTATCTGTGTGTGTGTCAGTGTGTTTGTGTGTGTCTGGTGTGTTTGCGTGTTTGTGTGTGTGTGTGTGTCCGCGTGTGTGTGTGTGTGATATGTGTTGTGTGTTTGTGTTTGCGCGTTTGCGCGTGGGTGTCGACCTTTGCGTGTGGATGTGTGTGTGTGTGCGTGTGTGTGGAGCATGCTTGCGTACGTGTGCGACACTGCGCGCTCCCTGAGGAAAAGTGCGTGTGTGCCCGTGTGCGTGCGTGTGTGTGTGTGTGTGTGTGGGCGCATGGCGCTGGCACCCCCGCCCCTTCCTGCCCCCCCTCTCCCCCTCCACCCCTCTCCCCGGCGCTCCGCGAGGGCGGAGTGGCTGGAGTGGAGGGAGGGCCGGCCCCAAAATGGGGTGGTGCCTCCCCCCTGAACATGAAGATGGCGGTGAAGGGGGGAGTAGAAGCAGACATCATTTGGAGATGGAAGAAATACCTCGATCAAGTTGTGACTCCTGTGCACAATCGTACACCTCCCCCCCCAGGTATCCAGATGCCATCGCCTGAACATCTCATCCAGGGCCTTTCCCAACAGATAGATCCGACTTCATTGCGTTTCTCGGTGGACTGTGCACCATGGAAGCGACCACATGTCAAAGCTACGAGCCGTTTCATGGCAGTTATGCGAGCACAGATTCCTACGGTGTCACTTCGTCCTGAGATCGGCCCCCCTGTCAGCACCATCTATTGTACTGTGAATGGTCAACGCCCTTTCGCTCTGGGGGAATTTCGTGAAGGTACAGGCTGGCAACTCTGGGATGATGCATGGAGGAACCTTGTGACGACATACGGTGTGCAGATCACAAAGTATACATTTCTTACGGAGTACAATCGTCAGTGAAAGAGAGCCCGACAGTTCTTTCAAATAAATGCTGCGACGTGGAACAGTCAAAGGGCTGGTGCAAAGAATTGCAGAGCGGCGGAAGTAATACACTGTCTGGCCCATGTTGGCCTTGCTGCTATTCAGGAGGGACAACATCTGATATCTAGTGAGTGCACACGCCTGGGGTTTAGTGTTTTCCCATCAAAGGATGGGAAGGCGGCCATTATGATGAACGGACAATGGAAGGGACAGATTCGGGACATTATCACTACACAATCTAGGCTGGTCGTGGCTGTCTTGGGCAAGAAAAACCACCCAATTATCTTTGCGAGCGTTTATCTTCCTGATGAGAGCGTCAAAGATGCTGAGACTATATGTGACGAAACGGTTGCGGAACTTACACGGATTATTAGAGAATGCAGTGGGAAATATAGGACTCCAAGCGTGATTATCTCAGGGGATTTCAATGTGGAGCTCCCTGGGAACGCTTGTGGGGAATTCAAGGGTATTAGATATGCTATCGCGGGTGGTGGTGTGGATGGGAGGATGGTTTATTCGGAGGAGGGTACTAAGATCAGAGAGAGGGAGAGGATCAAAAACGACATGAGGAGGAGGATATAGGTATGCTCATGGAGTTCGGTTTGAAGGCTGCCAACACATTTCAAGATAGGTCTGTGACGTGGACAGGCTACGCGAGGGGGCGCGTGCCAGCAAGGTCCGCTGTGCTCGACTATATGTGTATACCGCTTCGCTGGGACATAGCGGAGATGACGGTATCATACGAGTTTCACAGAGGGGGTAAGCTGGCTACCAGCCGCTTGTCTGACCATGCGATGCTTTTTCTTTCTGCTAGAGACCACGGGAGTCCTGACAGATTTTGGAACGCATGTTATAGACCACGGGTGCAGTTGGTAGGTTACACGCCGAGTACATGGTATGACGAGAACATCGCACGTACACAATGTGATGAGATGATGGAACGGATTCATGATTTCCAGGGTGACGGTGATAATGATGACATGGGCCTCAAAGGGACCCCCAATGGTATACCTTACGAGACAAAGACCTGCGACGACGACGGTCCTGGATGTGGTACTCCTCGGGACTTTCGTGGTTTGGCTTCTGGACTCGTGAACAGTTTTACCCAGGGAGTTGCTTTTCAGACCAGGGATGCCGCTCGAAAACCTCCCGTACGACCGTCAGGACTCCAGCCGTTGCTTGAACGGCGTCGTGCTTTGCCGCCTGGACAGAGTCCTGAGAGGCGTGAGTTGACACGTCAGCTCAACGCCCTGCGGAGACAATGCCGCCGTGCTCGTCTGGAGTGGCAGATCCCGCCCGTGCGCAGACGTGTACGCAACACACTACACAATCTGGGAGGGACGGAGGATAGACAGCATTGGGAGAGGATCATACATCGTACTTGTCAGGAGCAGTTCTCATCTCTTGAGGCACGTTCGGCCAACAGTCGCCTGTTGCAGGAGCTGCGACGGGAGGCCAACATGATGCCGGCCTCGAATTTGCCTTTCAGCACGCTCTTGCGTGCTCGGAGTCGGCTCCGATCGTCCAGGGCGACAGGACGGGATGGTGTGCCGTGCGAGATATTGAAGAAAATGCCATGGGCCTCTCTGAATAAGATGCACACAATCTTTGACCAGGTCTTTAGGGGTGTGATCCCATACCCCGAAAGTTGGCGTGAGATCCTTGTTTGTGTTATGCCGAAGAAGACCCTCACTAGTAACATGTCCGACTGCAGGTTCCTGTGCTTGCTCAATGCTATCGCACGTTGGTATGTCAGCACGCTTGTGTGTATGATTGAGGAGTCTGTGGAGTCTTCGGGTGTACTACGCCGTTTGGGCCTCTACGGATTCCAGCGCAATCGCAAGACTTTCGAAATCACTGCGGCCCTCAAAAATATGGGCCAACATGCGTCCAAATGGCGTGATCAACAACTGCACGTTGCTATCTGTGATATCCGTAGGGCCTTCGACCATGCCACTGTGGGGAAACTCCGTGAGGCCCTTCAATGGAGTCAGGTACCTCTGCAGTTTCAGATACCCCTTCTGGAGGCTGTACTCTATGGGAGTTGTGAGGTCACAGGTGAGGGTCTGAGTATTGAGGGATTCTCTTGGGATGTGAATATTAGAACTGGAGGTCCAGAAGGGCCACTGGCTTTCAACCTTATTGCTGCCCACATGTGGAGTGCGACGTTTCATACATGGGATGTCTTGGGGTACGGTTACAGATGCGAGATTGTAAGGGAAAAATGGAGTACGACGGTGCAACATACGGTCAACCACATGGTATGGGCCGATAACGTGGTAGTACTGGCTCAAAGCGAATCACAACTTACAGAGATGCTTTCGCAGCTCACACACTCTCTTGTGCGACACGGCATGGAATGGAAACCCATTCAAGCTGATGCCACTCCCATCCCTCTGCTTGGCGAATACCTTGTATTTGGACAGGATGTTACTTTTGAACAGGATGGTACGATCTCACAGGCACATAATCTTGAGATCTCACCGACGGCCAATGAATTTCAGACTTTTCGTTTATCTCGTGTGACGTCTACGGTGCTGCTGGGTGTATTCATTACCACCGACTATCGGGCACATTCTCATGAGGATCTGGCCTATCGACTGGATGCTGCAAGGAGGGCTTTCTACGCACAGAAGGCTTACTATGGGGCCACATGTGTACCTATCAACGCTAAGTTTCAGAGGTATACGGAGCGGATTCAATGTCAGATACTGTATGGAGGAGAGAATCTCACGTTGGATGACAGCAGTCTTGAGGACATCCACCGCTTTGAGGGCCAATGCTTGCTGCAAATTGTGGCCACGAAGAGACTGCCAGAGGAGTCTATTCAGGACTATGGAGCTGCGTCGGAGGAGGAGATGCAGAACATTGTTTCAGGAGGCAGGTTTTATGCCACTGCCACAGCGTTTGCTGTTAGCATGCTGGAATGTTGCCAAGGATTTGTCAAATATTATCCAATCTGTGCCTGTGTATAACTGCCACGATCGTTGTTGGTATGATGCGAGATTTGGTATGATGGCCTTCCCTAAGCAATGGGATAACATGCGTGATCGAGCTGCCGCATTTTTCCATGCACATGCTTCCACGCGTATTCGTCGGGAGGAAGGGGATATGAGGAGGAGGAAAATGGGGAGGGAAGTGACGGCTCAGCGCACATGGCAGTACCCACTACAGCAGTTCTTTGGTGATGACTGGTGGGACTGCATGCTACAAAGTGACTTTTTCACGTGGGCTGTCGTGACGGCGGCCGAGCATATACACAAATATTTTCAGCCAGAACACAAGAGAGGATGTGGTACCAACTACGAGAAGGAGGAGGAGTTCGGTATTAGTGGAGGTATGGAGGAAGAAAGGGAACCCAAGAGAAGAAGGATGGAGGAGGAGGAGAATTTGAGACTCAGCAAACGGATTGCATTATCGTACATGCGTGAGACGGTCTGGGATTTTACCACCCCTGGACTACCTGTGGAGATCTGCGGTGATAGTCTGCTGATTGTGTCGTGGATCAACGGTGTGTGGGCATGTGAACAGATGGACTATCGCAAACGAGTTGCCAACTTGCAGGATCGGTTATACAATGTATGTGTGCAGGAGGGGGGGAGACCACCTATGAAGGGACGTGACATTGTGAAGCATATCTTTAGGGAGAATAATGAGAGAGCTGACAGACTGACACATGAGGCCCGCGAGGGCCAAACCTATATCAAAGAGTCGTACGATTCTATATTTACTAACACGATGAATGTCGTTGCCATTCGGGGTGCCTGGGATGGTGGCGTCTCGGCCTTAGGGGTTGGGTGTGGCTGCTGGCTCGATATCGGGTTTCGGACAAATACTAACGACTGTGTTTGGACAGAGGTGTACAGAGAAGCCTGGTGTTTGAGCGATGCTTGCACAGTTACTCAAGCTGAACTGAGTGCCGCGGAACGGCTGCTTGCAGCCACAGCTCGTCTTGCGCGTGTTTGCCGTCTCTTGTCATGTTGATGCCTGTGCTTGTGTATATCTACGCGCTTCGCGCTTATACTGTACAGGCTGAATTGTAACAGCTGACGCTGCCGTGTGGACACTGCGACTGGGCTCTGAGAGCCCGCTTCAGTCGACTCCAAGCCAAGCCAAGCCTCCCCCCTCCGGAGCGCCGGCGGGGAGGGCGGGGGCGCGTGGGGGGGGCTTGGGGGCGCGGTGGAAGAGTACGCTGACCAGTCGGGGAATGGGTCTGTCACCACGTTGTCGTCTGTGCGTGGTTATCCGTGGGTGTTCGCCATTGCGTCTGTGTGTGCGCTTGTGCGTGTGTGTGTATGTGTGTGTGTGGGGGTGGGTGGGTGGGTGGGTGGGGGGGGGGCGCGTGTGTCTCGTATGTGTGTGTGTGTGCCCCTGCGTGTGTCTGGGTGCACATGCGCGTGTGTGTGTGAGTGTGTGTGTGCGTTTGCGTGTGGACGTGTGTGCGCTCGTGTGTGTATGTGTGTATGTGTGCGTGTGTGTGGAGCATGCTGGCGTACGTGCGTGCTCTTGTGTATGTATGGATTTGAGTTTGTCCGTGTGTGTACGCGTGTGCGTGCTTATGCGCGTGTGCTTGCGTGTGTGATTGGTTCTTTGCTATCCTGCGTCTGTGTTCGTCTGCGCATGTGCCGCCGTCCGCGCGCCCCCTCCTCCCCCCTCGTCCCCCTCGGGCGCTCCGCGAGGGCGGAGTGGTTGGAGTGGAGGAAGGGCGGGCCACAGAATGGGGCGGTGCCTCCCCCCTCTGGAGCGCCGGCGGGGAGGGCGGGGGCGCTCCGTGCCCCCCGTGTGTGTATGTACTCTTGTGATCCGCGTGCGTGTGCGTGTCCGTGTGTGTGTGTGTGATATGTTGTGTGTTTGTGTGTGCGCGTTTGCGCGTGTGTGTAGACCTTTGCGTGTGGATGTGTGTCTGTGTGCGTGTGTGTGTATTTGTGCGTGTGTGTGTGGAGCATGCTGGCGTATGTGTCTTCTTGTGTATGTATGTGTGTTTGTGTGTTCGCGTTTGCGCGTGTGTGTGGACGTTCGCGTGTGGATGTGTGTGTGCGTGTGTGTGTATGTGTGTGTATGTGCGCATGTGTGTGGAACATGCTGGCGTACGTGTGTACTCTTGTGTATTAGTCTGTGTGTCTCCGTGTGTGCGTGCCTATGTGCGTGTGCTTGCTTGTGTGACTGCCTGTTTGCTATCCTGCGTCTGTGTTCGTCTGCGCATGTGCGTGTGCGCGTGCGCGCGCGGTGTGGTGCCGCCGTCCGCGCGCCCCCCCTCCCCCGTCCCCCCTCCCCCCCCCGGCGCTCCGCGAGGGCGGAGTGGTTGGAGCGGAGGGAGGGCCGGCCCCAAAATGGGGCGGTGCCTCCCCCCTCCGGAGCGCCGGCGGGGAGGGCGGGGGCGCGTGGGGGCGGCAGGGGAGCGCGGGGGGGGGGCGCTGAGGTGGCTGCGGTGCGTGCGTCATCGTGTGGTCGTCAGTGCGTGGGTTTCCCTGGATGCTTGCGTGTGCGTCTGTGTGCGTGGGTTGTACGTGCGTGTGTGTGTGTGTGTGTGTGTGTGCGTGTGTGCGTGTGAGTGTTTGTGTGTGCCCCCGTGTGTGTATGTGCATGTGTGATTGGTGTGCGTGTGCGCGTCCCTCTGTGTGTGTGTGAGATGTGCTGTGTGTTTGTGCGTGCGCGTTTGCGCGTGTGTGTCGACGTTTGCGTGTTGATGTGTTGCGTGTGCGTGTGTGTGTGTGTATGGGTGCGTGTGTGTGTGGAGCATGCTGGCGTATGTGTGCGTTCTTGTGTATGTATATGTGTTTGTATGTGTGTGTTCGTGTGTGCGTGCTTATGTGCGTATGCTCGTTTATGTAAGTGCCTCTTTGCTATCCGGGTTTTGGACGCTACCAAGTCCGGGTTTTGGACGCTTACAAGTCCGGGTTTTGGACGCTTACAAGTTCATTAGAATCTGAAACTGCTAAATAATGATATAACTTCTATACTCCGACATTTTTTAGAAATTCAAGCTAAGCTCTTGACAGAAACTGAGAACGCATATGGAAAGAACAGAAAGAGGAGAACAAATCACGACCGAGGCTACAGATTTTGCAGAGATTAGAGTTTCTGGCGCAGATGCCGACACTGCAATCTTCTAGGCTCGAACGAAGAGGAGCAGGACAATAACGACGCAATTCAGGCTACAAAAACCAACATGAAAACCTGAAGAAGCAGAAGCAGAGAAGACGATAAAGAAGGGAAGACAGCGAAAACAACGCATAACGACAGTGACAAGTGGTACTGGGACCTGCACCAGGACCCGGGTTCGGCGTAGGAGGCCACAGCGACGCACCCGCGCGCGGTAGACAGGATGCAGTGGCGCTGTCCCGGATCAGTTTCGCCGAATTGGAAAGTGGGCCCGACTGGAGGCGGCCCGGCCGAAGCTGGATTGCCAGGGGCCGAGCGACGGTGCCGATGGCGGGCAAGGGGAGCGGGGTGGCGGGGGTGTGGCCGGCTGCAGATCTGAAATCGCGAGACGGTGAGAAGGAAAAGCGGCTGCGGAAGGAAGGGAGCGTCTCGTAGCGAAGACAGTGAAGTGGCTCTGAATGACCCTCGCATGAGCGAGGAGAACACGTTGCCGGGCGCGCCGCGCCTGGGCAGGTGCTTCGCGCGTGTGGCGTACGTTACAGGGCGGATGCGTTCTCTGTGGCAGTCCAGGAGGAACATGTGCAAGGGTCAGGGCCGCAGCAGCCGCATTGCGCGGAGGTATTCTGTGAGCATCTCGTCGCGGGGTCTCGCGATTGGCCAGCCTGTGCAGCGCTCGCCGACTGGGGAGAGGCTGCCGCTGCCGCCGCCGCTGCATCTATCGCACCGCGCACGTGGAAGCCGCCGGACGCAGACGAGGCTCTGTCGCCCGCGGGCGAATTCGACCCTCGATCCTCGGTCCACCTGCCCTACCACTGCTGCTGATGCTGCTGCTTCTCCCCCTCCTCCTCCTCTTCCCCCACCCATCCTTGCTCTTCGCGCCCTCCGCCCCCTTCCCCCTCCCTCCCCCGCTCCTCTCTCCCTCCTCGCCTTCCTGCCCCTCCCCCCATGGCTGGCTGCAGCAGGGGGGAGGGAAGGGGAGCTTCCCACCAGTTTCGAGATCGGCAGGGCAGTTCCGTTCGCGAAATTGGGCGCCCTGGCCCGGGCGGCCGAACGACCCCTGCAGCGGGGCGCCCTGGCAACGCAATCGCCGCCGCAAAAACTGCTTGTTAACGCTGGCGGCGCGCAAATGCGGCGCCGAACAGCACGCGCAGCGCGCGCGCCAAAGCGCCCCCGTGCGTCATCCCGCCGACGACGATGGTGAATCCGGCGACGACGACCCCGGCGAGTTCGATTCGGACTCCTCCGTCGGAGATCGAGGATAGAGGGGGGGGATCGCAGACTGGAGGTTGGTCGAGGGTAAGGGAGGCCGAGGACCGAAGGACCTTCGAGGGTCTATCGGCATTAAAAACAGAGGGATCGAGGGAGGATTGGATCGGGCAGGATCAAGAGTGGAGGATCGAGGATCGAGGGGGGTCGTCCTCCGTCTTCCTTCTTCCTTCTTCTCGTCTTGGCGCTCGTCTCGGTTCCTTTTCTTTTTCCTTAATGATCGCGCTTCTTTTGCCCCAGCTCTTGGTCCTCCTTCTTCCCCCCTCCCCCTCGTCTTGTCCTCCTCTTCTTTTCTCCAGCCTGCCCCGGTCGACAGGCTGTTTCCGATCGGCTGACCTTATAGGGCGCCCGGCCGCGCGCTGCCCCCATTGCTCGCGCCCAAGAGCTCTTTTGCGAAGTGGCGCAGTTGCCATTGGGCCCTGGCCCCAGTTGGCCAGCGGGCATTAATTTGCCTTTTGCGAGGTGGCACAGTTCCCAGCGGGCCCCAGCTGGCCAGCGGGCACTAATTAGCCCTTTGCGAGTGGCGCAATTGCCAATGGGCCCCAATTGGCCGACGGGCACTAATTAGCCCTTTTGCGAACGGCACGGTTGCCAGTGGGCCCTAGGTGGCCCCGCTGGTCGCTCTTTACGCGTGCGCTCGGCACGAGCGTTGCACCATTACCCGACAGGCGAGCTGCGCCCGCACGCTCCGCGGACCCCCCGAACGCTCGGCACCCGCCCTGGCGGGAGCATCGGGCACCAAGAAGGCGCGACGTCCCCCGCGCAAGACGAAGCCGGCGAAGCCGCCATTACTCGGCGTCGAAATGTGAATTGATTTCGAGCTAGCAAAATCGACGAGGTGAGCTCGTTGAGGTCGTCCATGTAGAAATCATCTTCACCTGGGGGGATGGGGCGGGGAAGGAACCTGCGCGCGAAGGAGAGGGCAGCGAGCGAGGACGGCGGCGCGCGCGGAAGAAGGAGCGGAGGGGGAAATCGGAACCTGCACGGAAAGGGGGGCGCGGCGCGGCGACCGCCGGCGAAAGCGCGCGCGCGCGGAGCAAGCAGTCGGAGGCGCGCGACGGACCGCCGGCGCGCGCGCGCGAAGCAAGCAGGCGGCGGAGAAAACGCCGCACCCCCAGCTGCCCGCGCCGATGGCTGGCAGCAAGGAAAGGAACCTGCGCGGCGCGCGCGCCGCGCGCGCGCAGAGCCGCCGCGACGCGGGATCCCAGCGGCGGCCAAGCGAACAAACAGCCAGCGCTGGCAGCGCCGCGCGGCGCGGCGCGCGGCCCCCCCCCTCGCAGGCCGCTCCTGCGCGGCGTCGCGCTCGTCGGCGGACATGGCCGCCGACGCCCCGCGCTCCCGTTCGCTATCGCGCGCGCGCGTTTGTGCCTGCCAAGCAAACGAGTTTGTGGGCCTACAACATCGCAGTCGCGAGAGATGCGGCGAGGAAGGCGACGCGCGGATACCCAATGACCAATTTACTCGGGCGCTGTAGGCTGCAACGCATGCGCTGCTCCTGGATGCCTGCGACAGCTCGCCCGCCGCGCGCCGCCGCCTGCCCCTCGACGCCTAGCGCGAGGGGGGCTGATGGAGAAGGGGGGGCATCGGCGACGCATCGCCGATGAGCCCCCGACTGCAGAAGCTTATGACACCGTGCCCGCTGGGGCGCGCACGCCGATCAGGGGGCGATGCTTCCCCTTCCCTGTCGGCGCCCATGATGGCGCGGCATCGCGCAGGGGGGGCGGCGTCGCGAGGCTTGCCAGGTAAGTGTCTTGCGCTCCGCGGGTGCGATCGAATGCCCGGACGCCCAACGTCGCCCGCCTCGACGCGCAGGTATACTCGCGACCATCTCAGGCAGCGGGCTGCAGGGCCGCTTGGATAACCCATCCAGCTACGCTGGCGACAAACAAACGCCAAGGCCCAAGGGGGCGGCAGCTCTGGGGGAGATGCTGCCGACTCCGCTCGCGACGAAGGGCCGGCGACGGCGCGGCGCGCCTTGCCTAGGGGGGAAGGGCAGGGCGGGCATCCGCACTTCAACCCCTCGACGTCGCAGCGGGCCCAAGGGGGGTAGACCCCCCCCCCTCTCTAGAAAACGCGAGAAGGCATTTGTGCCAAAGTGGCGCAGCGAGTGGACTCGCTCATCGCCTTGGGGGGGGTCGATAATGGCATTCTCCAAAGACCACCGCTCGCCCTGCGCGCGGCGCCCCCCGCCCGCGGCCACCGAGCGGCGCCCAGCTGACCCGCGGGCGAGGGAAGGGCAATCTCGCAGAAGCCGGCGCGGCCCATATACTTTGTCAGGGCATCCGTCCGTTCTCTGGCGCGCTCGAAGGATCGCCGCGTCCGCGGCCGCGCGCCAGTCCTTGGGCGGCCCGGCGCTCGCGCCGCGCAGGTGGTCGCGCAAGCGCTCGCTGTCTTCGCCAAGGGCCGTCGAGGAGCTGCGGGAGGCCGCGACCGGGGCCGCCCTGTCCCTCGGACCAGGCGTCGCCAGCTGGGCGCCGCATCTCCTTCCAAACCTTCGCTCGGCACGTGCGCGCGCTCCCCCGGCCGGCCCCGATCCTCGACCCAACTCTACTCCGCTCTGCTATTGTTCACTCGACTCTGCTCTCTTTTACCCAAGTCTACCATGCGCTCAACCCTGCATTGTACGGCTCTTCTTAACGCTGCCCTACACCACCAGCTCTACTCTACTCTAACTCCACTCTTTTGTCCCTCACTCGGCCACCTGGCCGGCCCATCGCAACCATGCCCGTGGAGGGAGGGCATCGTACTGGCCGAAGCTGCGCTGCGCGCGGGCGCATGCGGGCCGCCCTCGCTGCCCCGAGCCACGCGGCCCCGCGCCCAGGGCTCGCGCTCGCGGAGCGCCTCGCGCGCGCATGGCAGCGCGCGGCCCCGCGAGCAGGGCTCGCGCGCGCCCGGGGCGACGGCGCGCGCTCCCCCGTGCGCGGCCCCGCGAGCAGAGCTCGAGCGCGCGGGGCCTGGGCGCGCGGCGCGCGCGCTTTCGCCGCTCGCCTTTCTGCTTGCATCGCGGCGCGCCTCGGGGTCGCGCGGGGCGCAGGCGTCGTCGCTGGCGCCCTGCAGGCATCGGCGCTTGCGCCCTGCCGTCGCGGACGGCGCGCGCGCTTTCGCCCCGCCCCCCCGCTGTCGGGGGCACTTGCATCCCTGGCGCCCCGCGCGCAGGCTCAGACTGGCGCCGCCAGGCTGGGCGGCGTAGGGGGGGCCGCGCTCATTTGTCAAAAAAGCGCGGGCACCCTCGGGTGCGACTGCGGCAGCGGGGCCGCGCGAGCGGGAGAAATATTGACCTCGCCCGCGAGGGCCGCGCAATTGGCGAATGCAGATGGCAGCGCGGCGTGAGCGCAGCGCATGCCTCATCCTCGCCGCGCCCATTTCTACTCTACTCTGTTTTACCCGACCCCATACCATCGACTTTTCTCTACCATACTGCACTCTAATGTACCCTACCTTACCCCATCCTACCCGACTGTGCCCCATTATCCGATCCTCCCCTCCCCTCTGTACTATTCCGCGCCACTCACTCATCCACGCTTCTCTGCTCGACTCTCCTCATGACAGGGGATCTGTCGACCCCTGCCCCAAGCTTCGGCACGCTTTCGACTGGGCAAACAATGGCGAGGGCCAAGCCTGGGATTCACTGTGGGGGGCGTCCACCCTGGATAGTGGTGCGTCCGAACAGCTCCCTGCTCGCTTTTTCGTCGAAAACTACAGAAACAGGAGAAAAAACTGAAGGGCTCCCGCGCGCACGCGATTGCGCGCGCTATTTCGTCCCTGGGCACGGTGCTCCGCGGGCGACAACCAACTTCGCGCGCTCCAAGCACGCAGTCTTTCTGCGTGCAACCCACCTGGCGCCGGGCCCACCTCGCAGTGATTTCTGCGCTGGCAGAACAGAAAAAACGCGCAGAGCTCATGAAACGATCGTTCACGAAGCGATCGCTGGGTCCCCGTGGATCATGCAAGATCTCGTCCCTGCCGCCGAGTCGGCTCGGACGTCGCCCAAGCGCGCCGTCGCCCGAGGCCGACGCTGCAATCGGGCAACCCGCTTTCACTGATTCCCAAATCTGAACGGATCCCGACAGCGTCTTGGCATACACATTATACTGCCCAGTTCGCACCACTCGCGCTGGCGCGCGCCCATGCGGCGTCGCGCAGAGACGGCCGGCACCGGGAACGCACAGACTGCGCAGCAGCCGACGCGATCGCGGACGAGGCGACGCCGCGGCTATTTCGACGCGCCTGGCGCAATATTCTGCAGCGCGCAAATGGCTTGCCCTCTGACGAAAATGCCTGCACGCCGCCAACTCTTGCCCCCAGCCCGCAGCCGATGCGCCGCGCGGTCCACGCCCCCGCCACTGCCCAGCACATCCGCACAATGAACTGATTAATGACCCCATCACGTGCGCCTGTGCGCGCTGCGCGCAAGGGCGACGGACGCGCCGGCGAGCGCAGATGGGCGAGCGGGCAAGAGGGCAGGGCGGACGGCAGGGGAGCTCTGTCTCGGAGGCGTCGCCGCTGCGTTCACGCCCTCGTAAGTCGCCTGCGCAGCGACGCGCGAGTTTCCTCGCGGCGAGGCTTGCGTGCAGGGGCGAGGGCGCCTGCAAAGCCTCGCGACCATAATTGCACCTCCGCTGCGGGGCGCTGGAACGTGCGCCGACGGCCAGGCCGGCCGGGGAAGGGACATGCGCGGCACCTGTTCGCCATTGCTTCTTTCAGGCGACACCTGGCCGGGGTGGCGCACGCCGTATCTGCGACGAAGATTCGCCGCGCCGCGAGCGGCGCGGAAACATGAACCGCGCACGCGCAGCCGACCGCTTCCAGGCGACGGGCTCGAGCCAGACGCGCGGCGGCTCGCTGCCAACTTCAGCCCTGCATGCTGAGTGGCGCGCCGCGCCTGCGCTTCGGGGCGTAGCCGCAGCCCCGCGTCGCTCCGAAGCGCCCGACAACTGCTGGCCGCCTGGAGAAGCGACTGCGTGGCCAAAGCAACCAGCGCGTCATTGACGTCTACTGCAGTCGGCGCGACGGCCTGCAGCCGCCGCGGAGGGCGCGCCAGGACTGCGCGAGCACGCGTTGGTGGACCGGGCTGGCGCCCGCCAGTGCTTCGAACGCCTCGAAGCACTCGGATCGGCAGGCAGTGCGCCCTCGAGGCCTTCTTTGAAGCCGTCTTAGCTCCTGCGCGCAAGCCCCGCCGCATGATTTCTGAAACGCATCTTCGGCCTGGCCACGACGCGACTACCGGGCGCGCCCCCTCGCGGCGCGCGCCCCGCTTGCCCGCGCCGCTTCTCGCGTCGCGATCACCGCTGCAGCGCGCGCTAACGGCGACGGCGCGGGTGGACCTGCCAGTCGCTTTGCGGCGTCGGTGGCACTGCAGCGAAACCTGCAAGCAACGCAGACGCCAATGCGAGAACCCACTGCGAACCCATGGCCCGCCGCGAACCGAGCGGCAGCCCCGCGCGCAGGATGGGCGCCGTCTGCGCCGCGGCGGCACTGGAAGGCGCAGTCGCGAGAGCCGCGCGGAGCACAACCATGAGCGGCGAGACGCGGTCAGCATGCGAAGCATGGGTCGCAGCCAGCCGCGGCTGCGGCTGGCCAAGATTGCCATCGCAATCAAACCAAATCGTTTCTCAAATCGTCAAGGCTGATTCGCGGCGAAACGGCAGCGCGTCACTGACTCGCGCGGTTGGCGTTCGCGCTATCGGAGGAAATCTGCCCGGAGATGGTCGGCTTCTTCCTGTGCTGGGACGACGCGGGCCAGCCGCGGTCGGCGCCCTATCCGCGCGTGCTGCGCCAGTGCTCCAGTGAATTCGGCGTCTTGTCTGAGTTGATCGATGTCGTCCTTTACGATCACATTCACGTCGACGCTGGGGAGCTTTCGGAGTGGCTCCTGGAGCGCGCCGACGGCCGCGAGCGCATTCCGCGCGCGCGCAGGGAATCGCCGTGACGAGCGTTCCGCCCCGGATTCTGCGCGCGTCAACTGGCGCTGCCCCAGCGCTGAGGAAGGCCACGTTCGACTGGTGCTCACGCTCGCCAGCTGCCTGCGCGCGCCGTCGGCGCGCGGGCCCGATGCCGCCGCGCGCGCGCGAGCGACCAAGGGCTGGAGCGCGGCCGACGCACTGGCCCACGCCGAATCCATTCGACGCCATGCCTGCCACAGGGGCCCCGCACTTGCGAGCTCGCGCGCGCAGCGTCGCGATTCCTCCGCCATGTCTGCGCGCGCCTCAGCGAGGACCTGCGCGTCGCCTCCATGGCCGCCACGGCCCGCCCACTCGCCTGCCAAAGTGGGTGGGTATCTCAGCGCGCGCGCCGGGCGCGTGCAATCCGCCGCCTTGCCTTGAGGGACGTGGACTGAAATTTCAGGCGACTGGCCCCGCAGGGCGACGCCTGCGCCGCGCGCCCGCCGACTCCGCGCTTCTCGCTTTCCGCGCCGACGCACCGGAGACCCCGCGGAAGATGGGCGCGTGGACTAGTAGAAGGCGCGCGAGCCGCGCGCCGCGCCCTCGAATTACCTCCGCCATTCAACGCTTTAGAATGCAAGCGTGAACGCGCGCGCGCGCGTCGAGCGCCGCTCAACGCACTCTCGCGCGGCGAAGCGACACGCCGATGAAACCCGCGGAAACGCGCGGAGCGTGATGACTGGGGCCCCCATCGGCACAGGGAGCACCAACATCGCAGTCGCGAGAGATGCGGCGAGGAAGGCGACGCGCGGAGACCCAATAACCAAATTACTCGGGCGCTGTAGGCTGCAACGCATGCGCTGCTCCTGGATGCCTGCGACAGCTCGCCCGCCGCGCGCCGCCGCCTGCCCCTTCGGCGCCTAGCGCGAGGGGGGCTGATGGAGAAGGGGGGGGGATCGGCGACGCATCGCCGATGCGCCTGAGCATTCGTTCTCTGGACGCCACGCGCACGCCTCTTGGCGCGTCCCTACGTGGAATCGAGGGATTGAGTGCCGGCCGGCGCGCGCACGGTCTTGGCCCCAGCTTTGTGGGAGCAAGCTTTGGACCGCCTCTCCCCAGACGGAGGTGGGGACGATCAGGGGAGGGAGGTGCCGTCGACGCTGTCGACGCCCTCGCCGTCGCCGTCGCCGTCGCCGTCGCCGCCGCCGTCGTCGTCGTCGTCGTCGTCGTCGTCGTCGTCGTCTGCGTGTTCGTCGTCGTCGTCGTCGTCGCCGTCGTCGCGGAGGGTGGAGGCAGGCGGGGCGGCGGCAGCCAGACGTCTGAAAAAAAGGCCCCCCCTTCACAGAAGCGTGCGTCACTGTGTCCCGAGGCACCTTGGCCCCCTTCCGCGCAGCACCGTGCGCGGGAGCACCGTCCGCGTGCTGGAGGACGTGCTTGCCCACGAGTGGTTTGCCAGAAGCGCCCCGACGATCACGGGGAGCGGCCCATTCCTTCGACGTCAGCTGCCTCGGGGAGCACCGTCCATTCGACTGGCGGGCGATGGTGCACTCCTTCGGGCCACGGCGAGTGATGTGCAAGCTCTTCCTGTCGCCAGGGAGAAAGGTGGGAAGAAGAGGGTGGGCGAGGGGGCGTGGAGAGGAGCAGGGAAGGGAGACGAGGGAAGATGGAGTTGGAGAAGAGAAGGGTGCCTTTTCTTCGCGCCCAGGTATTCCAC
>CAUYUJ010004718.1:62284-67424 GCA_963575745.1 Prorocentrum cordatum | reverse complement strand
TAAGAAGCAGCCTGCTTCTAAGAAGCCCTCCCCCCTCCCCCCACCCCCTTGTGCGCGCCGCCAACAGAGGGCTGGAACCGCCGATCGGAGGCGCATACGGAAAACTTCGACACGCCAGACATCAGGGGCGGCTGGCCGACCCCTGGCACGCTATCCCCTTCCGTGACGCCCCCCTCGCCCGACCACGAGACGTGTGCGTGCGGCTGGAGGGAAGCTCGGAAGGCGACGATGACGTCACGGAAGGTGCTGGTCACGCCTCGCAGGAGAGCCTGCACCGGCCGCCACGAGTCCAGGTCGCCCACACGGGGAGGGGGCGCGGCGGGTTCGCGCCGCGTCGAAGCGGCCGCGACCCCGTCCGACGGATGGCTCTACGTCGGTAGCAGACCATAGGAGCCTGGTGTGCCCTCTAAATTCCGTCTTTAACGTCGACTAGCGTCGATCAGCGTCTGGGAGTCGATGGGATAGCCCGATTTGGCGTCGGCCAGTATCGACCAGCGTCGATTGGCGTCGATTAGCGTCGATTTGGCGTCGATCAGCGTCGATTCCCAAGAGCTGGCAAGATGGTATGGGAGGCTCCCATGAGTTGCCAGCGAACTCTACCAAGGGAGGAGAAACCACCCGGACCGGACAATTGGCGTTTACTAAACGACCTTGGGCGTTTCCTAGACAGCCCTGCGCTGTTTGATTCCTTCCTTGGGGTGCGTTTGCTAAACGGCTTCGCGTGTCGGGGTGGTTGTTATCGAGGTGGGTTTTCTGCCCTCTACTCTATTCGAAGGTGAAGACACGGCATAAGCATGAACTTTTGGTTGTGGAGGACGATCAATGGAGTCTTTTCGTGGAACTCAGCTGGACCCGAAACACCAGACATGAAGCACGTAACCGAGCGCAGCCGTGTTACGGTTGGCTCTCGTCGTGTCGATTCGTCGGCGCCGGCCCCAGCGCGTTAGCGTTCAAGGCTGAACGCCGCCAGTGTGTGCGGAATCGGCTTATAGCCATCGATCTGCGCTATTCGAAACCAGCGTTCTGTCAAGGCTTAACGATCCATGCGGCACCAGAAACCCACGCGCAGGTCGTCACGGCACGAACCTGCGGCAGATGGGGCCGGGGGACTGCACCGCATCGCCGAGGCATCGCCGATGCGGCGAGATTTGGAGCCCGAGATTGCTCATCCCGGCGTCGCCGATACATCGCCAGTGCATCGGCGACGCGGCGCAATCCTCCGACCCCACGTTGCTCAGGCCTCCCTTGGGTGGCCGCCAGTGATTTCGTCGTCGTCGTCGTCGTCGTCGTCGTCGTCGTCGTCGTCGTCGTCGTCGTCGTCGTCGTCGTTTTCGTCGTCGCCGTCGTCGTCCTTGGATTTTCGGGGATCTCTACAAGCGCTCGGCGCCGTGGTCTGACGCGGCGCTGAAAAAGCGCTGGCCGGCGTGGACCATGGGAGGGGCTCGTGGATCGACCTTCTCCACGGGCTGCGGGCGAGAGAGAGCTGAGCGCTTCTCGCCGTTCTCGGCCTCGCCCCGGGCCCCGCCCGCGGCCCCAGGACAGTCCAGCAGCGGCTCGGGGCGAGAAGGTGGCCCCCCTGTTATCGAGCACAAGAGAGCCCCTGACCCTAAGAACACGAGGAAGACGCGGCCTCACCGAGGTCCCCGTCTTCGCATGAGGGGTCACAATTCTGGACGGTCTGGTCCCACACACCTGCAGGAAAAGACCCCCCGTCCCCGATGTTTTTGGCCCTCCTAACTTGGGTCCGCCTCCCAAAGGGTCAGGGGTCCTTTTTTGGTTAATCACCCTGTGGAAGCTCCGGGGCCCAAGGATCGTCCAGAAGCGGCCGGCCTCACTGAGGTCCCCGTCTTCGCATGAAGGGTCATAAATCTGGGCGGTCTGGTCCCACACATCTGCAGAAAAAAACCCGTCCCCGATGTTTTTGGCCCTCCTAACTTGGGTCCCCCCCAAAGGGTCAGGGGTCCTTTTTTGGTTAATCACCCTGGGGAAGCCCCAGGGGCCCAAGGATCGTCCAGAAGCGGCTCGGGACGAGAAGGTGGCCCTTCCTTCCTCTTCCTGCCGTACTCTGAATGGGGCATTCGGCCAGGGGGGGGGGGGAGGGGAAGAAGGAAAAGAAGAGGGAAAGAAAAAAAAAAAAGAAAAATAAAAAGAATGAAGAAGAATAAGAAAAAGTTACTAAAAGGAATAAATAAGAAAAAAAGGGGAAGAAGGAAGAAGAAGAAGAAGAAGAAGAAGAAGAAGAACTAAGACACCTACGAAGTACTAATAGAGACGAGAAAGAAAAGAAGAAGCAGAAAGAAGAAAAGAAGGGTGGGGTGACAGAATACTACTAAGAGAAGAAGCAGGCCGAAGTAGAATAGAAGAATCATACTCAGCCGCAGACATGCTTCCGAAGACACCGCCACCCATACTCCCTCACTCTCCTAATCATCCTAATAACCCTTCTCCTACAGCCTCCACTCTCACTCCTCCCTCCATACCTCCTCATCCTCTCCTTACCACTCATCCTCCCTCCTCATCCCCTCTTCTTATCCCACTTCTCCTGCTCCTCCTCCTCCTCCTCCTCCTCCTCCTCCTCTTCCTCCTCCCTGGGGAAGCCCCGGGGCCGGTCCAGGGCCCGCCCCTCCCGCAGGACTTTTTTGGTTTTTGTTTTTCTCTATCTCTCTCTCTCTCCCTCGTGCCGGCGCGGTCTCTCTCTCTCTCTCTCTCTCGCTCTTCGGGGGGGGCTCTTCTGCGGCCTCTCCGCGGCCGGGGCTTTGCCGGAGACGCGGTTCGGAGGCGGTCTCGGGGCTCAAGAGACGGGGTCAATGCAAACGGGGGTCAGCCAGAGCGCTGGATCTGACAGGATCCTGCAGATAGGGGGCCAAATGCGAGTCCTACCCCTACCCCCCACGATTTCTGACGGGGAGGGTGGGTTTCACTTCGCTCGAGAGTTCCCGAACGAAGTGAAACCCACCCTCCAGCTCAGAACTCGTGGGGGGTAGGGGTAGGCTTCGCATGTGGCCCCCCTAGCAGAGCCATGGGGTGCGCTGACCCGGGTTAGAGGTGCAGGATCCTGCAGGATCCTGCAAAGCCCGACTGGCCCGATCCTCGATGGGCTCGTGTCGAGTGGTCTGAGGTCTTGGGGGCTCGTGTCGAGCGGGCCTGTGGCCTCTGGGGGAGGGGCAGGGTCGCCGCCCGCTCTCCTGCGAGGCGCGCGCTGGCCCGAGGGGGGCGCGGCACGCAAGTGGCGCCCGGAGGCCTCTCTCTGGAGGTGAGGGCTCCTCCTCCTCCTCCTCCTCCTTCCTCCTCCTCCTCCTCTCCTCCCTTCCTCCTCCCTCCTCCTCCTCTCTCCTCCTCCCCCCTCCTCCTCCTCCTCCTCCCCCTCCTCCTCCTCCTCCTCCTCCTCCTCCTCCTCCTCCTCCTCCTCCTCCTCCTCCTCCTCCTCCTCCTCCTCCTACTGGGCGTCGTGGTGGCGGGGCAGCCGCAGGGGCGGCAGCGGTTTTGAGGGCCGCTGTCGTGGTGGTGGTCATGCGGCTGGCGCGGTGCTCATCGCGGACAAGAGAGCCCCCAGCCCCAAGAGCACGATGGAGACGTGGCCTCACTGAGGTCCTCTTTCCGCACCAGGGCTGACAGACATGGGCGGTTTGGTTCGATGCATCTGCAGGAAGACCCCCTCTCCCCGATGTTCCTGGCCCTCCTGAATCTAGTCGCCTCCCAGAGGTGGAGTCTCCTGCGGCCTGGCCGTCGTGGTGTCGGGGCAGCCGCGTGGGCGGCAGCGGTTTTCTGAGGGCCGCTGTCGTGGTGGTGGTCGTGCTGGTGGCACGGTAAGATTCGAAGAAGAAAAAACGGCATAAACGCAGACTTTCGACGGTCCTCGCGGATGCGGACCGTCGAAAGTTTATGTCTATGCCGCCTTCTATTTAGAAATGGAGATGTGACCGCAAGGCAGTGTCAACGCGGTCTTCGAGGGTCACGGTGCGTGTACTTTCCCTCCCCCTTACTCGGCACCCCAGGCACCACTGAACCAGTCTGCATGCATTTTGGCTCAACCGCGTAAGGTTGTCTGGCGCAAGCCGACTATAGTGCGACCAAATCCAGCGTGTCAGTACGTTGTTTGTGAATCCTTTCCGTTTTGTGAGACAGCATGGCGCGGGTCCTCTTGTTGCTCACTCTTGCGGCATATGCGCTCGGAACACGCCACGAGATAAATCTTGCCGGCGCAGGTGGTTCTTCCCGCACAGGCGGCAGCGACAAGCTCGGTTCGCACAGCTTGCTCAGCAAGGACAACGTGACCCTTGGCTCTGATAGCAATGGCAGCGACGCCAGTGGCGTGCGGAGTTTGCTCAACAAGAGACTCTCGAGAGATTTCAGTTCATGCATGAAAGTAGAAGACGTGCCGAAAAACTTCTGGCACACGCGTACATTCGGCTACATCTGTGATGACCGCGGTGACGGCTGTACGAATGTGTACTTCGACAAGAACAAGAACACTGGCATGTACATTGCACGTGTGTCGGACAACTGCTGCGGCTGGGGCGGTGCCGATGTGAACATCGGTGGCGAATTCCAAGCAACAGACAAGGTCAAGTTGACAGGACGCTGCGGAAGTTGCACCGCAGGCTTCAATGAAGGAAGTGCTTACACATACTCGAAGCTCGAAAACGCGGCGGTCGTTAGATGTTGATGGTGATTCTTGAGCCACCAGTAGTCATGTCCAACACACTTATCACCATCACCATTTACACCATCAGTATTCTTCGCACCCGACTCAGTCTTGCAACGGCGGGCGACCTACCAATCCCCACTTCAAGCGAGTCATGTCGGGCCGCTGTGCATTTCATTTGCTGGAAGCTTGAAGTAGCATCAAGCTTCCACTTAGAGCAACTTCCACGCAGCAGGGACGACATCCTGTGCAAGTCAGTTGCCGATCTCCTGCGATCACAGGGCAATGGGGGAGGGACCCCATGGTTAGGATGCAAGTCCTGGAAGATTGGATTCAGCATCTGCGCTAGTAGATCCGTGGCTGAAAACATGCCTCGTCCGGCATGCTCCCCTGCAATTCCGTGCACTCCCGTGGAGTCTGGCCCAGTCTGGCTTCGTCCTGGGCTGAATCTGCATTCATAGGGATCAACGGCCTCTGCTTGTGCTTGCGCAGACC
>CAUYUJ010004718.1:37284-57284 GCA_963575745.1 Prorocentrum cordatum | reverse complement strand
ATGCTGCTGCTGATGCTGATGATGATGATCGTGATGATGCTGATGATGATGATGCTGTGCTGATGAAGGTGATGCTGCTGATGACGATCATGCTGCTTGTGATGCTGATGATTAAAACGATGACGATGATGATGAGGCTGCGGATGCGGATGAGGATGAAGATGAGATGAGGCTGATGCTGATGACGATGAGGTTCATGCTGCCGATGCTTATTATGCTGATGCTGATGAGGATAATGCTGCTGATGATGATGATGATGCTGCTGCTGACGTTGATGATGATGGTGCTGATGATGATACTGTTAAGCGTGATGATGGTGATGCCGTTGATGATGATGCTGCTGCTGATGATGATGATGATGGATCTGATGAGGGTGATGCTGATGATGATAGGGCGATGATGATGCAGATGATGATGTTGCTGCTGCAGATGATGATGATGATGATGATGATGATGATGATGATGATGATGATGATGCTGATGCTGATGATGATGATGATGATGATGATGATGATGATGATGATGCTGATGATGATGCTGCTGATGATGCTGCTGATGACGATGCTGCTGATGATGATGCTGCTGCTGATGATGATTATGCTGTAAACAATGATGACGATCATGAGGATGCGGATGCGGATGCGGATGATGATGACGATGAGGATGAGGATGATGATGATAATGATGATGATGATGCTGCTGCTGATGATGATGATGAGGATGATGCTGATTATCATGATGATGATGATGATGATGATGATGATGCTGCTGCTGATGATGATAACGATGACGATGATGCTGATGATGCTGATGATGATGCTGACGCTGATGATGATGATGATGATGACGAGGAGGATGATGGCATTGATGATAACCATGCTACTGATGATGATGATGATGATGATGATGATGTTGATGTTGATGTTGGCGATGATGATGATGATGATGATGATGATGATGATGATGATGATGATGATGATGATGATGATGATGCTGATGATGATGATGATGATGATGATGATGATGATGGTGATGACGACGACGACGACGACGACGACGACGACGACGACGACGACGACGATGATGGATGATGATGATGATGATGATGATGATGATGATGATGATGATGATGATGATGATGAGGAGGAGGAGGAGGAGGAGGAGGAGGAGGAGGAGGAGGAGGAGGAGGACGATGGTGTTGCTGTTTATGATGGCGGTGGTGATGGTTCTGATTATGGTAACTGGTGCTTCTGTCTGATGATGAGGATCAAGAGGACGGCCATCACATGTGACACCTCTCGTCTGCACCCCATGGGGAGCTCTCATGGTGTGCTCACTTGGGCCATCTTTGGGCCGTCTTGCATCCTGTGGGGCAGTGTTGGCGGTCCCTCGGGCCTCTTTGGGCTGTCTTGGGGCCATCTCGGACCGTTTTGGGGCTCTCTAGGGCCGTCTTGGGGCCCTCGTGGCCGTCTGGGGTGTTTCGCGCGGCCGTCGTGGGGCCGCCTTGGGCCGTCGAGGGGCTCTCTGGTGCCGTCTTGGGTCCTTCTGGGGCCAGCTTGGGCCTTTTCCGGGCCGTCCTGGGCCATCCTGGGGGCCCTCTTGGGCTGCCTTTAGGCTGTCTTGTAGGACTATTTCGCCACTCAGGGGCCTGTTAGGCCGTGGGGGCCGTCTCGGAAGTCTGTAGGGCTGCCGTGGGCTGAAGAAAGCCCGGGAAGGTGAGGACGCAAAACTCCTTCAAGCACGTAGGGTACATACATGGTTTTGGCTTCGTCGGGTCCTACTGGGGGTCCTCTTGGGGGTCTCTTGGGCGTCTTTGGTGCCTCTCGGGCCGTCTTGAGGCCATCTGGTGCCGCCTTGGGGCCATCTTGGGCTGTCTTGGAGGCATCTTGGGCTATCTGGGACTCCTGCCTCGGGCGTCTTAGAAGTTCGGGGGCGCGGACCCAAGGTTTTTGTTTGGGAACGTGGCCTCGGGAGCGCGGATCTATAGCTCATTCGAAGGGATCGTGGTTTGGTTGGCGCGAACGCGTAGCCTTTTGCGAGGGCTCGTGGCCTCAGGGGCGCAGGCTCGAACTCTTGCAGAGGGAATGAGGGTGCGATGCATGCCCGTGGGCGTGGTGAGAAGGGGTGGTGGAAGCGGCTTTGAGAGTATTGCAGGGATCCTGCCAGACAGCCATTGGCATTCTTCCATGTGGAAGGGGGGCGGATCTGATCAAATGTGAGGCGAGGAAGCCCCCCCCCTGGCCCAGGAGCCTGCACCGCCACCCGCCAGGCCCACGCGGCTTCTTGGAATTCTAAGGAGCATTCACATCATCTCACCGTCGTCGGCGCCGACGAACGTCGTCAATCTGTACTATCACTCACGACCATCGCCGTCGTCATCATCATCATCATCATCATCATCATCATCATCATCATCATCATCATCATCATCATCATCATCATCATCATCATCATCATCATCATCATCATCATCATCATCATCATCATCATCATCATCATCATCATCATCATCATCATCATCATCATCATCATCATCATCATCATCATCATCATCATCATCATCATCATCATCATCATCATCATCATCATCATCATCATCATCATCATCATATTGCTGCCCGCGGCTTTTTGTGGCTCTCTTTCGGGCCGCACTTCCATTCTCAAGCTTCTCAGGTGTCCTGCCCAGGAATGCAGGACCTCGCCCACCATGCTGCGGACGTCCTGAGGTTCGGGGCGCAGGCACTGGGGGCCTCGCTGGTGGCCCGCGCTTCGGCTCCCAGCTGCGGGTCTTGCTCCCCACATTTGGCGTGTCCCGCGCCGCCGACCCTCTCCTGCCCATCCTGCGTGTGCGCGGGCGCGGGCGGGCAGGTGGTCGAGCCCTCGTGCGCGGGCATCGTGGCGGCGTACGCTGTGGCCGCCTGCACGGTCGGGCTCGCCGTCGGCGCTGGTGCAGGCGTCCTCGCGGCTCGTCGTGCACTTGCTCCGCCGCTCGAGCCCACGGGTGGTGAGCTGCCCACGGAGGTGATCGACATCGACGCGCTCGCTGCCGAGCAGGTGAGGCTTGCTCGCCGCCGAGCCCCAGCACTTCAGTGATGGCGGGAGGCTTCCACGCTATTCGCTACCGCGTGGGAGGTGTGGCTTTGTGGCACGAGCGCTTAGTGCTCGGGGTCTCGGCGGGGTTCGCGTATGTCGTCACGCCCGACTTCGACGACTACGATGAGCCGATCGTGGTGGGGCCCGACGTGCGGGCCGTGCTGCCGCTGGCTGGACAGGGCGACACGCCTGCTGCGCTGGTCGGCGCCGCAGTGCATCGATTCAGACGCTTGCCGACGGCCGCGGAGCTGTGGGCTGCCGTGGGTCGCTCCGTGGCCGCGGGGTACCCGATGCCAGCGGACCCTCTTCTTCTGGCTCTCGCGGCGGGCAACGCTGCAGGCGCGCCTCCAGGGCCCTTCCCGTTGGCGGACCCAGCAACTGCGGCCGCCGCCGCGCCTGCGCCGCCTCTCGCCCTACCACCTGCGGATGGTCCTGCTGCTCCCGTCCCGCCGGGGGCCGCCCCTGGAGTCGCGGCGCTGGCCGCCGCTCTGGGACCCGTGCCACCTGGCCCTGCCGCGGCGCCGCCGCTGGCGCCTGTGCCTGGAGCTGCGGCTGGTGGCGCTCTCGCGGTCGATGCTCTTCCCGCTCCTGCTGGCGACTTCAGGGTGCTGCCGATGGCGATCAACCAGCGGGGCGAGCGCGAGCGGAGGTTCGGCGAGACGGTGGACGGCCTCTCAGAGACCGAGGTGGTGGGCTGGCCCATCCAGGCCCGCGTACTCTTCTCTGGTGCTTGTCCTTTATGTCAACCATGGCGGGGACGCCCACCGCGTGGCATCAGCGGTGGCTCACGGCCATGGCCCTGGCCGACGACGACGAGTACGCCAAGCTCCATGAGACCCTCTGTCGGGTCTTAGACCTCGCCGTGGTCTACGACCAACTGCAGGTGGCGGAGATGGCGTCCTTCGAGGTCGTCGCACGTCAGCTTCAGCTGCTGGAGGAACGGGTGTACGAGTCTCGCTCGGCGCCCCCGACGGCTGCCGCGCCCAAGGCCAAGTCTGGAGCCAGGAGCGCCGCGACGGCCACCGCCGTCAGCATGGCCGAGACGAGCTACTTCTTGGGCGCGGGGGTCTCCAAGGCCAACTTGTGCATCTCTCCGAAGCTGCTCGAATACATCGCAGATCAGATGAAGGCGGAGGCCGCCATCAGCAAAGAACGACGCAAGGCGCGTGAGGAGCGTGCCTTGCGGGCGCCATGATATCTGAGAAGTCCAGGCCTGGCTGTGGGGCGCGCCTCAGTGGCGCCAGCCAGGCGCATTGCCCCGGCGCTGCTCATCAAGTTCGGCAGCGTGACGTTTTTCCTCTCCGCCCTATCCCTGTGGAGCGACGATCTGGCATCGCGTCGATGGGTGGTTCAGCCCGCGGACGGGCCGCCAAGGGTGCTGCCTGGATAGAGTGGTACAACGATGCCGTGTCCACCCTCAACGACATGTACCATTGCGACCCTGATGATATGGTTACTCCGCCTCCAGGTCTTCCTCCGCGCGCTCGTAGCGACGCTGAAGAGTATCTTGCTCAACAGTTTCGCGATTTTGAACTACCTCCTGGATATTCCGAATCTCCGATCAGATGCGAGGCAGCCCTGGCAGAGTTGCTCGCGTCGGCGCCTGGATACTCTGGTGAGTCTCGGGTGAGACCCTACGACAAGGAGCTCGTCTCCTGGCCGAAGCACGTGGCCCCCGTTCCCACGGCCGATCTCGTGTCCGACGCCGATCGTTCAACGTTGTCAGGGTGGAGGCAACAAATGCTACGTGATCCCGCGGAGACAGCTACTCTCAGGAAGGACTCGGGCATCGGTTCGCCATACGTGGATCCTCGCCTTCGGTTTCGCCCTCGGGAGTATGCTGATTTTTTGCTGCGCTTGGATCAGGCTGGCATGCTAGAGTGGGAGGTCGCCGAACGTCAGGCGCCCTACTCCACAGGCTTCTTCTTCGTCGAGAAATCCAATGGGGTCAACCTTCGGCTCGTCTTCGACACGCGGGTTGCCAACATGTCCTTCTCTGCCCCCCCTTCTACGAGATTGCCGACTCCGTCGGCATGGAGTGCGCTCGAGGCTTCGGATGACTTCTACGTGGCGCAGGGTGACATCCAGTGCGCATTCTATCACATGAAGTTGCCGCCCCAGCTGCACAGATATTTCTCTCTGCCAGTGGTCCCGAATCGGTACGTGGGTTTCAAGGCGATCAATGGACTGAAGCTCCCCACGAAGGCCTTCTTACAACCGTTTGTGTCTGTGATGCCGATGGGGTGGTCGTGGGCTCTCCACTTTTGCCAGTCAGCCTTAACCGCAGCCATGCGCGACTCGGGGATCGACGATGATGCGATGCTGGTAGACGGTTCAGCACCTCGTCCTCTGCGAGACCATGGCGACATCATCGCAGCTGGCTACGTGGATAACTTCGCCACCGTCTCACTCAGTCCAGAAGTTGCCGCCGCTTCGTGCCAGGCCATTCGTGACGTGCTGGTTGCGAGGGGCTTACCTGTAGAAGAGTTCGCCCCCGCGGCGCAGCGCGTCACCTTCACTGGCCTCGACATCCTGGGCGACGTCGGCGTCATCAGGTGCAAGGTGGACCGGTTGTCTCGGTTGCGCCAGGCCCTACTTGGGCTACTCAGACGTGGCTTCGCATCTCCGCTTGCGTTGTCCGCCGTGGTCGGGCACTGCGCCTGGGGGATGATCACCAACAGGCCCATGCTCTCCATCTTCCACGCAGTCTACAGTTCATGGGTCAGGACTCGCGTCGGGCTTTGCCGCTGTGGCCGTCAGTCGTCTCTGAGCTCCGTGCCGCTGCTTCCCTCATCCCGTTGTGGTGGGCTGATGTCAGGGCAGAGTGGGCGGCCACCACCTTTTGCAGCGACGCCTCTCCATACGGCATTGGCGTGTGTCGCAAGTTCGTGGAACAAGAGGTCGTTGCTGCCGCAGGTCGACTGTCTGAGAAATGGCGCTACCGTTTCTCTGATGCCGTGCACGCCCGCGCCCGCGCTCTGGGAGTCGACCCGAACGTCGTGTTGGAAGCTGCCGTGAGCAAAAGAGGCCTCAAAGACTGCGAGCAGTGCCCGAGGCCTCCCGAGGCCCAAAGCAAGCCCTCGCCCACCGCATCATCATCACCTCGAGGGCTCGACGAGATTTCGCTGGACGGCCTCGACGAGGTTCCCGACTCGATCACGGCTTCCGACGGCTGGTCTACGATATATAGCGCACGGCATTCGAGGTTCGGTTTGGACATCATGCGATACGAGGCGGAGGCTCTCGGATTTGCGATGCGACACTCGTCTCGGTCTGGACGGCTTCGACATCATCGCATCCTGTTCACCGTCGACAATTAGGCTCTAGCCCTTGCTGCTGGCAAGGGACGTTCTGGTGCCCGAGGGCTTCGCGATCCACTACGACGCCTCTGTGCTCTGTCCGCAGCTTGTGGCATTCGCCACGCTGTGCGATGGATCCCTAGCGAGAGCAATGCCGCAGACTCGCCGTCGAGGACAGGTTTCTTTGTCGGGCCGACCTTCGAGGAGCACCAAGCGGCTGCACCCCGAGTTTCGACGCCAGCGAGCCACGACCGTGACGGAGCAGAGGACCAAGACGCATCCAGGACCTCAACGGCTCGGGCGGGGTGCGCTCTCGGTCCTCGAGTCAGCTGCCGTGTCGGACACAACCATGGCCAACTACTGGGGCGCCGCCAAGAAGTTCGAGGTGTGGTGCCGCTGGACGTCCCAGACCTTCACCACGGCGGCGGAGGTCGATGTCATCCTAGTTACCTACTTCGTGAACCTCTTTCTGGACGGCTTCGACAGTGCTACGGGCCGACTCCTGCTCGCCTCCTTGAAGCGCTACCTGCCTTCGATCCTGGTGGGCAGGACGCCGTGCCCGCGTGCAGCTCGCGCCTTGACAGGCTGGCGGAAGCTCGTGCCCCCGCAGGTGCGACTACCCCTTCCACGGGCGGCGATGGCCTCCATCGTGGGCGTCCTCATCTCGTGGAAGCTCTTCGGCATGGCAGTGTTCGTCAGGCTGATGTTCGACACCTACCTGAGGCCCAGCGAGGCCTATCGGCTAACAGCGGGCAGCGTTATTCGACCAAGACCCGATGCCGCCCGCGGGTACGGACATTGGGCCCTGATCGTCAACGACGCCTGCCTCGATCGTCCTGGGAAGACAGGGGAGATGGACGAGAGCGTGATCGTCGACAACCCGACGCTCTGGCCCCTTCTCGACGCGCTGGTGCTGGGCAAGAAGACGAGCGACGGCCTCTGGACCTTCGCCCCCGACGAGGTGCGGAGCATGTTCCGTCGTGCTGCCGCTGCGCTCGGGTTGGAAGCCGAGATGACGCTCTACTCCCTTCGGCATGGGGGT
Source organism: Prorocentrum cordatum (assembly GCA_963575745.1). Taxonomy (NCBI): domain Eukaryota; class Dinophyceae; order Prorocentrales; family Prorocentraceae; genus Prorocentrum; species Prorocentrum cordatum. The sequence continues at coordinate 49,850 of CAUYUJ010004718.1, read as the reverse complement.
GCGTCCGACGACCTCCTGTCTCTCCGACGCACCAGGAAGGAGGTCAAGGACCGCGGCCGATGGAGGACGGACCAGAGCCTCCTCCGCTATGCCAAGAGGGCTCGTATGCAGCAGCGGATCGCCTCCCTAGGCCAGAACCTGATCGACTTCGGGCACGCGGTCGACTCGCAGATGAACGATCTCATTCTGCAGACCACCTCCTCAGGCGTCTTCCCGCTGCAAGTGCCGCTTGCCGTGACGCCGACACCGCCAGCGGTCAGGCCTCCGCCCCCGCGAGTGACAGCGCGGTGGGCCTTCGCCTGACGAGGATTTGGCGTGCAGCCAGGCGTGCTGCGACGCGGTCCAGGTACTCGCCCGCCCTAGTAATTGGCGGCGACGGCGGCGCGGCTCGCGCTCTGCAGCGCCTCGGCTTTGGCGTGCTGCACTTGAAAGTGAGACGCCATGTTACTGATGACATCACAGATCCTTTAGTGATGAAGCGCGTGCTCGGATGGATTCGTGCAGGCTGTATCTCGTGCGTGTGGGTGGAGCCCGACACGACTACGTGGCTCCCTCAGAAGCCCGCTGTCCGTAGCAAAGCTCGAGCCAACGGCCTGCCGAGTCTGTCCAGTGCCCAGCTTCGATCAGTTGCCATTGCGAATCTGTTTCTCAATCATTTTGTACGCCTTCTGTCAGTGTGTAGCGACAATAAGGTTCCAGCCGCGCTGTGTCATCCAGATGCGTCTTTCATCTGGGATGTCCCTTCTTGCAAAGCTATAGTTAGCCAATGTTCGTCTGCTGCCGTCTTCGATGCATGTATGTTCGCTGGCCGTATAAAGAGAAGATTTCGATTAGTGAGCTGGCATGTACAAAACATGAGTTCTCTTTCTGCTATCTGTTCGCCGGCCGACTCGCGTTGCTGCCGATCTGGGAAACGGCATCTTGGCGAGCTCGGCATCCCATCTTTAGATCGGCAGGTACGCAGCAAAGCGCTGCGGCTCCCCGCTAATGTTCTAAGATGCGCCTGCGACAGGATGGCTCTCAGTGTTGATTCGCTCCGCTACATTGCTCGGCAGATCAGAGCTGTGTGAATTCAGTTAATGCGGCTTTCAAGCCAGTGAAATGGGCTAGCCTAGGTACCTGGTGCATCGCGACAGCATGCGTCCGCTGTCCTCGCCTGTTGCCGAGTCCTTTGCACAAAAAGATAGCCCCTGGCCTCCAGAGTTGCCCACATCATCATCATCGTCATCATCATCATCATCGTCATCAGCGTGCTTATCATTATCATCAGCATGGTTATCATCAACATCATCATCATCCTCGTCATCGTCATCGTCATCATCAGCATCATCGTTCTCAGCATCATCATCATCATCATCATCCTCACCCTCACCCTCATCATCATCATCATCATCTTCATCAGCATCATCATCTTCGCCACCATCACCGTCATCACCACCACCAACATCACCATTATCATCAAGCTCAGCATCATCACCATCAACACCACCGTCATCATAATCATACTCATCATCACCATCATCATCATCATCAGCGTCAGCATCATCATCATCATCAGCATCATCGTCATCGTTATCATCATCATCATCGTCGTCATCCCCATCAGCATCGTCATCATGATCGTCATCATCATCACCATCCTCATCATTGTCATCATCGTCACCAGCATCATCATTATCCTCCTCCTCCTCCTCCTCCTCCTCATCATCATCATCATCATCACCATCATCACCATCATCATCATCATCATCATTATCATCGCATTCATTGTCACCTGTATCACCGCAGTCACCAGTATCCCTGTTATCATGTTTTTCTATCGCTGCGATTGCTGTAACACGTCGAAGACACCTCTCTCCCCTGTCTGTCCGGGGCCTTTGGCGGCCTCTGGGAGCTTCTTCGGGGCCTTTTCGGGCCTCTTCGGGCCTCTTAGTGCCGTCTCGGACTGTCTTAGGGCGCTCTTGCTGCGTGTGGAGCTTTCGGAGACCGTCCTGAGGACATCTCTGGGCCATCTTAGGGCCCTCTTGGGTTGCTGAAGGGCCCTCTCGGATGCCTCTGCGGCTGTGTTTGGGCCCTCTCGGGGCTATATTTTGGGATTTCTTCAGCTGCCTTGGGCTTCTCGTGGGCCGTCTTGAGGCCCTCGGCCTCTTGGGCCGTCTTGGGGTCATCTTTGGGGGCCGTCTTGGGGCGCTCTTGGCCCATGTGCCCTCGGGGGCCATCTTGAAGATATCTCGTGGCCGTCCGTTTGCTGTTGCCCTGTTTGTCAACTCGTGAAAGGCAGCGAACGTGGCAGTTATGTTAGCAGGGCAAACGACACCCGCAGTGACCGACGGCTCAATTTCAGGAGCGTCCTGAACCCCCAGAGCCCCGAGGCCCCTGGAGAGCCGACAGGGGGTGTCGTCGACGTGCCTGGGAGGCGCCCCAGCTCAGCATCCGCCGAGAGTCGTGGGATGACAGACAGCTGATCAGATGATGCGCGCCCAAGCGTGTGCCGACCATGGCAGGAGGCCCGATCGAGAGGCGGAGGGACGGAGAAAGGAGGGATGGGGAGGGGGAGGGAGGGGAGAGGAGAACGTATGTATGGCGGGGGGGATCGGAATGGTGGGGGAGGTGACGGGAGGAAGGGGGGGAAAGGGAGGTGGAGTTGCCCTTGCGTCCTCGCCAGGAGTATTCGGAGACGCAGCACTCGGAGCGGCTCCAGCGGCAGCAGAGGGGCAAGCTGGCCATGGCGTGCAGCGTGTTCGGGAAAGCCACCGGCACCGGCACTTCGGTCCCCTGGGAGACCCCCCCCTCCTTACCGCCCTCGTCCCTTCCGCTGCCTGAGGAGCAGGAGCAGAGAATATTGCGGTGCCCGAGTGGTCCCTCCCTCTCCCCCCCCCATCCAGTCTTCGGTCCCTGGGGGGCTTTCACGGCTGATCTCGTATGGGGAACCTTCCGGAGTTCGTTTTGCGCGGCGCGCAGAACGCCCGTTTTGAGGCACCCCGTACTTTTTTAAGTCGGGCCTGTCCCTCTACAGGAGGAATGTCGAAAAACATTTGAAAGATACTCTGTCGACAATTTTTTGATCACTTTAGGCTATTGGGGGGGCATTTTTTTTGATTAATTTTCATTGTTCGTCCAGAATCCTCCTGTAGGATGATTTGCCCGACCTAACCTCCTCCTCCTCCTCCCCCTCCTCCTCCTCCTCCTCCTCACCCTTCTCCTCCTCCTCCTCCTCCTCCTCCTCCTCCCTCCTCCTCCTCCTCCTCCTCCCTCCTCCTCCTCCTCCTCTCCTCCTCCTCCTCCTCCTCCTCCTCCTCCTCCCCCTCCTCCTCCTCCTCCTCCTCCTCCTCCTCCTCCTCCTCCTCCTCAGCTTCCGAGGCCCTGGGCGCCAGGCCCGGAGATGACCTGCGGGAGCCCTTCGGGAGCGCGTCGTGCGCGGGTGGCGCCGCCCGCCGCGCGGCGCCGCCGGCCCGGCAGGGGGGTCCCTGCCCGCGGACCGTGGGTTTAAGTCGGGCGTGTGCCTCTAGAGGGAGCACGCTTGCAGAGTCGTGGGAACTGGGTCTGTGGACTTTTTTGGTACTACTGTTGCGTATTCCTGATATATCGGAGGTGAGGGGGTGAGATCGAAGTGGAACGGAGAGCCCCCCTACCGGGAAATCGATTTCGGTTTCGTGTTCGTGCGTGCCGTGCGGGCGAGGCGAAGCTGCGTGGGCGGGCGAGAAAAGTCTCCTGTGGCTGAGGCGCGGCCGGACCAAATGTCTCCCTTCCGGGCGGCCGGTGGCCCGCGGTGTCCCGCCGGTGTCCCGCGAAAGTCCCGTGTGGCTGAGGCGCGGCCGGACCAAATGATTCCCTTCCGGGCGGCCGGTGGCCCGCGGTGTCCCGCCGGGATGATGATGATGATGATGATGATGATGATGATGATGATGATGATGATGATGATGATGATGGTGATGGTGATGGTGATGATGATGATGATGATGATGATGATGATGCTGATGATGATGATGATAATGGTGATGCTGATGATGCTGATGATGATGCTGCTGATGATGATGACGATGATGACGATGATGATGATGATGATGATGATGATGATGATGATGATGATGATGATCATGATGATATGAGGATGATGGTGTCCCGATGATGATGATGCTGCTGATGATGATGATGACGATGATGATGATGACGATGCTGATGGTGTCCCGATGATGAGGATGATGATGATCATGATGATTATGTTGATGATCATGATGATGACGATGATGGTGTACCGATGATGATGATGAGTATGATGATGTTGATGTTGCTGATGCTGATTATGATTGTGTCCCGATGATGATGATGTTGATGATGATGAGGGTGATGATGATTATGGCGTCCCGATGATGATGATTATTATTATGATGGTGATGATGATGTTGATGATGATGGCGTCCCGATGCTGCTGATGATGATTGTGATGATGATGATGATGATGATGATGATGATGTTGATGCTAATGTTGGTAATGATGATGATGGTGCCCAGATGATGACGATGATGATGCTGATGATGATGTTGATGATGCTGATGATGATGATGTCGATGATGAGGATGAGATGATGATGATGGTGTCCCGATGACGATGATGATGATGATGATGATGATGATGATGATGATGATGATGATGATGAGGATGATGATGATAACGATGGTGATCATGATGGTGTCCTGATGATGATGCTGCTGCTGATGATGATGATGACGATGACTGTGTCCCGATGTTGCTGATGATGATGGTTGTGATGATGATGATGATGATGATGATGGTGGTGTCCCGATGATGTTGATGACCGTGATGATGATGTTGGTGTTGATGATGAGGACGGTGTCCCGATTATGATGATGTTGGTGATGATGATGTTGATGTTGATGTTGTTGTTGATGTTGATGATGATGATGATGATGATGATGATGATGATGATGATGATGATGATGACGTTGATTGTGAGAGCGGTTGTGATATCGATAGTGAGTTCGATAGTGAGACCGAATGTGATATCGATTGTGAGATCGATTGTGAGGTCGATTGTGTGATCGATAGTCAGATCAATTGTGAGATAGATCGAGTGAGATCGATTGTGAGATCGATCGAGGGAGATCGATCGAGCGAGACCGATAGTGAGATCGATACTGAGATCGATAGTGAGACGGATCGAGTGAGACGTTGGTTCCCCCCCCCCCCGAACCTCCTTATCACCCGAAGGGTGGTCGTATAGGTATATATTGTGGGGTGGGGGCGTATTTTTGATAGCCGTTTTGCATGTATATATACATATATATATATATGTACAACGTTTTCCTCTAGCATTCGTCTGTAGGAGGGGGACATGTCCGACTTCACCCTGGGCCCGGGGCATCGCACGGCGGGGCACCTTCTGGGCAGCGTCTTTGGGAGCCCGCCACGGCGCTGGGCCCGCAGGCCGGGGCCCAGCGCCGTGGAGGTGTGGGATCTCGTCCGAAGTTTCTGATGCTCCGACCTACAAAGTCGGGACGACAGAAGTTTATGATGCTCTCAGCTGTCTCGTCAGAGGTTTATTCGACCTGCTTTCAAGTCGGGCCTGTCGCTCTACGGGAGGAAAATCCGAAAATGGACCGAGATAGTCTGGGGACGATTTTTCGATTATCCTTGTGATGATTTTTGAATCTTCTATAGGGTCCGGCGATAACCCGGGTTATCGGGCTTGCCCCCCCTCCCCCTCCCCGAGGATATCCTAACCTTGCCGGCTGTGCAGGTCCGGGGTGGGGCGGCGCGGGCATATGCAGGGCTGCCCACAGCGCGAAGGTTAGGTTATCGGGAGGCCCCCTCCCCCCCTGATAACACGGGTTATCGCCGATTCAAAAAAACGATCTCGTCAGAAGTTTCTGATGTTCCAACTTGCTTTCAAGTCGGGCCTGTCGCTCTACGGGAGGAATTTTCAAAAATGGTAAACAAATGTTTTGGGACGATCTTTCGATATTTTTTATGTGTGACGATTTTTGATGTTTCTTGACTACGTCGTATTTTTTGGGGTCCAGCGATCGCCCGGGTTATCGGGTATGCCCCCCCCCTCACAGGATCACTTAGCCTTGCTGGTTGTGCAGGTCGGGGGTGGGGGGGCGCGGGCATTATGCAGGGCTGCCCACAGCGCCAAGGTTAGGTTCTCGGCCGGCCCCCTCCTCCCACCCCCCGGATAACCCGGGTTATCTTCGATTCAATAAAAATCGGTCTCCAGAAGTTTCTGATGTTCCAACCTGCTTTTAAGTCGGGCCTGCCGCTCTACAGAAGGAATATTAAAAACAAATAGTTTGGGGACGATCTTAGGGTCCGGCGATAACCCGGGTTATCGGGCTTGCCCCCCCTCCCACCCCAGGATAACCTAACCTTGCCGGTTGTGCAGGTCCGGGGTGGGAGGGGGGGCGCGGGCGTATGCAGGGCTGTCTACAGCGCGAAGGTTAGGTTATCGGCCGGCCCCCTCCCCCCCCACGGATAACCCAGATTATTGCCGATTCCCCCAAAAAGGTCTCCAGAAGTTTTTGATGTCCTAGCTCGCTTTTAAGTCGGGCCTGTCGCTCTACGGAAGGAATATTCAAAAATGGAAAAATAGTTGGGATCAAAAACATAACGATTTTTCAATATTTTTGATTATTTTGTATTTTTCGTCCCAAATCCGCCTGGATGAGGACATGCCCGCCCTAAACCTAATTCAGCCTTGATCACCAGAAAAAAATCGAGCACCAAGAAAGTACCGAAACTGGGTTTTTTTCCCGTGTCGGGCCCTGGGAGGCGAGACTCGTTCGACACTTTTCCGATATTTTTCTGGATGCTCGAGATTATTTCTGGGATGTGGTCTTCAAGTGCGATGGGAGCAACACAATCAGAAGTGCGATTCGAGGACGCAAGAGGCACTCTTGAAGACATGCTACATCGAGAAAGTGCCGGAAGCCTCCAGGGATCCTACGGCAGGGGACGCCCCCCCCCCCCCTCTCATCCCCCTCCCCCTTCCCACTGCCCTCTTTACGCTTCCCTGCTCCCTCTTATCGTCGCTCTTCCCTTCTCCTGCGCTCGTCTCCTTTCTCTTGTCTCTTCCTCCTCTATCTTCCCTCCTCCTGTGTGCTCCCTCCTCTTCCGTCCCCTCTTTTCCTCCTCGTCGCTCCTTTCTCTTCCCTCTTCCCCCTGCTCTCTACAAGGGGGCGAGGGGGAGGAGGAGACGGACGATGATGATGATGATGATGATGATGACGATGATGATGATGATGATGATGATGATGATGATGATGATGATGGTGATGGTGATGGTGATGGTGATGATGATGATGGTGATGGTGATGCTGCTGATGATGATGATGATGATGATGATGATGATGATGATGATGATGATGATGATGATGATGATGATTATGATGGTAATGGTGATGGTGGTGGTGGTGGTGGCGATGATAACGATGACGATGAGGAGGGAGACCGCAGTAAACCCAAGGTGCATCAACCATGCTGTAAAGCGCTCTCCTGTCCCTACAACCTTTCCTTCGCATTGCAGGAAGCACCCCCTCCCCCCCCCCTCCCCCCCCCACTCTGCGCGCGGCCCGAGGCCGGAACACCGCCGGGCATCGACGGAAACCGCCCGCAAACTCCGCACCTCGAACCTCGAGCTTTCCCCCTCGGCGCGCCGCCGAACACTGTCAGCCACGCGCAGAGTGGGGGGGGGAGGGGGGGGCGGGCTTCCTAGAAGCGCTCCTGTCCCCCCCTCATGAGTCCCTACAACCTTTCCTTCGCATTGCAGGAAGCACCCCCTCGAAAGACCAGGACCCTACGGGCCTGCCGTTCAGGCGGGGGCCCCGGTTTGGCAAGGAACTGTCTCGCATCCTTGTTGCGAATCGTCAGGAAGAGGAGGAGAAGGAGGAGGAGGAGGAGGAGGGGGAGGAGGAGGAGAAGGAGGAGGAGGAGGAGGAGGAGGAGGAGGACATCCAGCGCTACACTAGCTGAGTCCTCGCGAAGGCTGCACCGCGCTAGAAGCAGAAGTACCAGATCCCTGGGAAGAACCGCTGCGCCTGGTAATAATTCAGTCTCAGCTGAATTTTACAGGGCAACAGCTGGCCCACGAGGACTTCTCCCTTTTGTAGCTTGTTGGCCTCCGCTGCTGCATATGCCACCGCTCTCCCTGCCCATCTGCTCTTTGCTCTTTTTGCTGTCCACCCTCTGCGATCGTTCTTCCACCTCTCGGCACCAAAGCCACGAACGAACGAGGCCAGTGTCCGCCGCCGCCGTGCCCGACGCGTTCGAATTCGACCGCCCTGCCCCGCGGGCCGCAGGTCTCCGAGCAGCACTGCGACCTCCGAGGCACCGGGGTCAGGCCGCCGCGATAACTTTCGCCGTCGCCGTTGCCGTCGCCGTCGACACCGCCGCCGCCACCATCATCGTCTGTGTCGTCTTCGTCACTACCTTCGCCGTCGCCGTAGCCGTCGTAGGAGGAGAGAGGAGGGAGGAGGAATGATTAGGTGGAATGGGAATGAACATGAAAGTGATGCTGATGGTGATGATGATGGTGATGATGCTGATTCTGATGATGACGATGACGATGATGATGTTGTTGATGAGGTTGATGATGAGGATTGGGATGGTGATGGTGATGGTGATGGTGATGACGATGATGAGGATGAGGATGAGCATGATGATGATTGTGATGACGATGCTGATGCTCCTGCTGCTAATGATGACGAGTCATGATGATGCTGATGATGATGATGATGCTAATGATGATGACTATCTTCACGAGGGTGATGATGAGACTCATGATGATACTGATGATGATGATGATGATGATGATGATGATGATGCTGCTGATTATGATGCTGATGTTGATGTTGATGATGCTGCTGCTGCTGATGATGCTGATTATGATACTGATGCTGATGATGATAATGTTGTTGATGATGATGATGCTGATGATGATCATGATGATGATGATGGTGGTGATGGTGATGGTGATGGTGATGGTGATGGTGATGGTGATGGTGATGGTGGTGAGGAGGAGGAGGAGAAGGACGAGAATGAGCAGGAAGAGGAGGTAGAGGAAGAGGACGAAGAAGAGGCGGAGAAGGATAATGATCATGAGAAGGAGAAGGAGAAGGAGAAGGAGGAGGCGAAGTGAGATGAGGAACAGCAGGATGGGGAGGAATAAGAGGAAACACAAGAATAATAATAACAATATTGATAATCATAATAATAAGAAGAATAATAATCTTAATCAGAAGAAGAATAGTAATAACAATAATAATGATCATAATACTAATAACAATAATATTAATAATCATAATAATAATAAGAACAAGAATTATATTACTAATAATCAGAATAGTAAGAATAATACTACTAATACTAAGCATACAATAATAACAATAATGATAAGAAAAAGACAAGGGCCCCTCCCCAGTTCCCTTCTCCATCACTCCGCGCATCTCCAATTTTTTCACCTTCCGCCGGAACCTCCAGATGCCTTCTAGGGCCCTCGTCTTCCAGTCGAGGCCAGCGCCAATCCGACCCGATCGTCTCGCGCCTGCGCTCGCAGTGCTAGTCGCGGCATGCCGGCGGGCTGTGTGCCGGCCTCCACCTTGAGCTGGCATGCTTCGGGCGTGCTCACCGATGCTCTGCCCAAAGACAAGGGGACTTGAAGCGTCGATGGCGCTCTTACCTCGTCTAGGGGGCCACATGCGAACCCTGCCCCTGCCCCCCACGATTTCGGAGGGGGAGGGTGGGGTTCACTCCGCTCGGGAGCTCCCGAGCGGAGTGAACCCCACCCTCCCCCTCCGAAATCGTGGGGGGCAGGGGCAGGGTTCGCATGTGGCCCCCTAGTCTGATGGCCAGGAGCGTCTGCGCAGCGTGTCGCGCCGCCGGCTCTGGCCCACCGCGCTTGGGGGCGACGTGCTGGCCGCCGGTTCTGGCCTCCAGACGGCAGCGTCCCGAGCTTTTCCCACCCTCCCCCCCCTCGAGCCAGAGCGGCATGTCAGAGCCCCGGATCATCAGGGGTAACTCGGGTCAGGGTTAACTCGGGTTCGTTTTTCGGGAATCCGAACCCGAGTTATCCCGGACCCGAGTTACCCCGGATATTTCGGGCGTCCAGAGCCCCGAATCATCAGGGGTAACTCGGGTCAGGGCTAACTCGGGTTCGTTTTTCGGGAACCCAAACCCGAGTTACCCCGGACCCGAGTTACCCCGGATAACTCGGGCGTCCAAGCATGCTATCCGCCTGCAGGGCACGGCGTGTCGCCGGGGCCGCCACAGCAAACGTTCCCGACCGTAGCGGTTCTTGTAGTTGGAACGACACATACCCGCTACGGTCGGGGCGAACTTGATTTTTCCGACGATATGCCGATTAGTTAGATCAGTTAGGGTATCAATTGACTAAGGCGTGGAGGGTGTTGTGAGGGTGGCATTTTTGTTGAATTCAAGAAGCAGTCAAGTAACACACAGTAGCTACACAGCAGTGCATGGCGAGGGGAATCATAAAAGCAGCGTGTATCCGAACCGTTTGCATTTTGGCCCGCGATCCACCCTCTGCGGCGTGCGACGCAGCCACCGTGCTTTTCGCCTCGGTTCTTAGAACAACAATGTATTCGAAGCGTCAATGGTGCTCTTGTCTTCTCTGATCCCGTTGCGCTGCCGCGCGATTCCGCGCTCCTGTGGGCGCCTGGTGGGGAGGGGCGAGGGGGGAGGTCCACGGACCCCCCCTGCCCCAGGCTTTGTCTTTGGGATCTGGAAGGCAAACAACGCATCCTCCTCCTCCGCCTCCTCCTCCTCCTCCTCCCCCTACTCCTCCCCCTCCTCCTCCTCCTCCTCCTCCTCCTCCTCCTCCTCCATGGACTTGGCCACAAACATGGACGCATCTTGGCTTGCTGCGCCGGGGGGGCCTTCGCTGTTGCTTCGCAGGAGATGAATGTCATCACGATGCTGACCTGCTGATCTTCATATTTGCCATGGTGATGATGATAATGATGATGATGCTGCTGCTGGTGATGATGATGATGATGGCGATACTGCTGCTGCTGTGGCTGCGGCTGCTGCTGCGGCTGCTGATGATGCTGATGCTGATGCTGATGCTGGTGATGGTGCTGATGATCATGATGTTACTGATGATGATGATGCTTGTGCTGATGATGATGCTGATGGTGATGATGTTAATGATGATGCTGATGATGCTGCTGATGATGATTCTGAGGATGGCGGTGCTGATGCTGCTGTGGACGATGATGAGCATGAGGCGTCTGTCGATGATGATTGATGCGGGGATAGTGTGGATGATGATGCTGCTGCTGTTGCTGATGCTTAAGATGTTGCTGCTGCTGCTGATGATGACGATGATAAGAATGATGATGGTGATGATGCTGGTGTTGCTGCTGATGATGCTAATGATGATGACGATGCTGATGCTGATGCTGATGATGATGATGATGATGCTGATTTTGCTGCTGCTTCTGATGATGCTGTTGGTCGTGATGTTGCTACCGATGGTGATGACGATTATCATGACGATGCTGATGATGCTGCTGCTGCTGATGATACTGGTGACCATGATGATGCGGCTGATGCTATTCATGATGCTGGTGCTGATGCTGAGGCTGCTGACGCTGATGATGATTCTGCTGCTGCTGATGTTGATTTGGATGATGCTAAGGATGATGATGACGAGGCGGATGTGCTGGCTGCGTAATCAAGATGAGGGCGACAGATGATAAACATGATTCTGATTATGCTGATGTGGTGGGTGGTGACGATGCCTCTGCTTCTGCTGTTGCTGCTGTTGCTGCTGCTGGTGATGACGCTGATTTTGTCGATGATGATAAGGATGATGCTGAGGAGGATGAGGATGAGGATGATGATGCGGATGCTGGTGATTGTGATGATGAGGATGCTGACGACGACGATGATGATGCTGATGATGATGATGCTGATGCGGATGACGATGATGAGGATGAGGATGCGGATGAGGATGATGATGATTTTGATGATGACGACGATGAGGATGCTGATGCTGATGGCGATACTGATGATGTTGATGATGATGATGCTGATGATGACGATGCTGCTGATTATGGTGATGATGCTGATGCTGAAACTGATGATGCTGCTGGTGCTGCTTATCAGGATGCTGACGCTGATGCTGCTGCTGATGATGATGATGCTGCTGCTGCTGATGAAACATATCAAGACGTTACATATGAAGACGCTAATGCTGGTCGTGGTGGTGATGAGCAGGGGGAGGAGGAGGAGGAGGAGGACGAGGAGGAGGAGGTGAAGCAGGAGGACGAGAAGCAGGAGGTGGCGGGAGGTGGACAAGGCTGAGGGGCAGGAGGACGAGGAGCAAGAGGAGGCGGAGGATGAGGAGGCGGAGGAGGAGGAGGATGCCGAGGATGAGGATGAGGAGGATGAGGAATAATACCAATACTGATAATAGTAGTAGTCGTAGTAGTAGTAGTAGTAGTAGTAGTAGTAGTAGTAGTAGTAGTAGTAGTAGTAGTAGTATTAGTAGTAGTAGTAGTGGTAGTGGTAGTAATAGTATTAGTAG